>JAWQEG010004975.1:72500-123212 GCA_033782935.1 Petrolisthes cinctipes
TCAGAAGCCTCCAAACACACACACACACACACACACCTATTCTCTCTCCCTCCTCTCTAACACACACACACACACACACACCTACAGTATATGGAAGGAGTTGGTTTGGTGGCATAGTTTGGAGGAATCAGAAGCCTCCAAACACACACACACACACACACACCTATTCTCTCTCCCTCCTCTCTAACACACACACACACACACACACACACCTATATGGATGGAGCTTGTTTCATGGCATGGTTAGGAGGAATCAGAAGCCTCCACACACACACACACATACACACATTCTCTCTCTAACACACATATACACACACATTCTCTCTCTAACACACATATACACACACATTCTCTCTCTAACACACATATACACACCTATATGGAAGGAGCTTGTTTCATGGCATGGTTAGGAGGAATCAGAAGCCTCCACACACACACACACACACATTCTCTCTCTAACACACACACACACACACACACACACCTATATGGAAGGAGCTTGTTTCGTGGAATAGTTTGGAGGAATCAGAACCCTCCAAACACACACACACACATTGTCTCTCCCTCTAACACACACACACACACACACATTCTCACTCACTCTCTCTCTAACACAAACACACACACCTATATGGAAGGAGGTGGTTTGTTGGCATAGTTTGGAGGAATCAGAAGCCTCCAAACACACACACACACAGACGTGTGGTTTGGCACTCCCTGGGGCAGCCAAGGTCAGCATATTGACCTCTCATCCCACCTGCACCACATTCACCATCATGAATGAAGAGGACAGTGAGGGAAATTGTTACAAACACAATGGTTACACTTTGTTATTACCGTGTTGCTCTGTTCCAACTTAAACGAGGATCAACTTACCCACCTGGTGATGTTATTACCTGCCTAACACAATGGTTACACTTTGTTATTCCCGTGTTGCTCTGTTCCAACTTAAACGAGGATCAACTTACCCACCTGGTGATGTTATTACCTGCCTAACACAATGGTTACACTTTGTTATTCCCGTGTTGCTCTGTTCCAACTTAAACGAGGATCAACTTACCCACCTGGTAATGTTGTTATCCGCCTAAAAATCCTCAGCCGGGGTTGTAAGGCAGGTAGGAACAAACACAGACCAATACCAGTGATTACTACAACCCCCCCCACCCCCCAAGTCTATCCCCTACACCCACCACACCCCCTTAGTACAGTACTTACTATACAAAACACACCAGTATGAAAAGAGAATATGAGGCTGAGTGGAATAAAAAGGTCTCTGGTGACAAGCTTATTTCCAGGTGACACAGTATTACCAGCAGAGTTCCAGGTGACACAGTATTACCAGCAGAGTTCCAGGTGACACAGTATTACCAGCAGAGTTCCAGGTGACACAGTATTACCAGCAGAGTTCCAGGTGACACAGTATTACCAGCAGAGAGTGAAAGAGAGCTACACAGGGGAGTAGATCAATTTCAGGGCATAATATGTAAGAGAAAGAATCATGAAAGGTCCTAGTGTGTCAGCATGGAAATGAAAAACATGGACATGGAATCAAGGCTGGTATGGAATTATGCTAAAAGTATGCTACAAAATTACGTTATTTTTTGTTGTACCTTTTGCATACACTTTGTGCACTTTACTCAAAGTATGACCATATATTCTACTGTCCACTATCCAGAATAGTATACAGATGATAAGGCAACGAAATCATTAGTGTTTTTGGAGATTGGTTGGGGGGAGATCTCCCCAAACACTCATTTGTGACAGATGTAAACAACAGATTGGTTACAAACACACTATTAAACATTGCATCCTGAAAACCTTGAGTCAAAAAGACATTATGGACAAATACTTTAATATTACCCAATTTGTAAATAAATCACTTTGGGCACGTGGTCCAGGAATATGTGTAAGTCCACAAGGAAGGAAACAAACACAGAGTCCCAAGTGCTTTCGTGTATTCACATCTGTATTTCCCCTCAAGATGTGAATACACGAAAGAGCTTGGGACTCCGTGTTTCCTTCCTTCCTTGTGGACTTGCACACATTACACAACTTATACGAACCATATCATACAAGCAACTATCCGTACTCACTAACCAAGCAAACCAAAGAATGTAAACTGGATACAAGCAACTATCCGTACTCACTAACCAAGCAAACCAAAGAATGTAAACTGGATACAAGCAACTACTGTACTCACTAACCAAGCAAACCAAACAATGTAAACTGGATACAAGCAACTATCCGTACTCACTAACCAAGCAAACCAAACAATGTAAACTGGATACAAGCAACTACTGTACTCACTAACCAAGCAAACCAAACAATGTAAACTGGATACAAGCAACTATCCGTACTCACTAACCAAGCAAACCAAACAATGTCAAAGTGGATAATATAATTGTACCATAATAGATTGATGGTCACTCTCCCCCAAGCCTGTCCTTTACTCCCGCACCCCCCTAAAGCCTGTCCCCCTACTCCCGCACCCCCCCCGACCCACCCAAAACCCACCGCACCCCCCCCCCGACCCACAGCACCCCCTTAATATTAAGTCCCATCCACACGAGAGCCAAAAAGAAAGCAGGCACGGGCAACCCAGTGAAATTCTCTCGCTTTATACAAGTGTTACCATATCAAACGGTCTCTGGCAGCCATTTACCACTTGTGCCTACCACCACCCACATTATTGGTAAAAGTGTCTGCCCGCAGTTTTTTTGCCTCTCATGTGGAAGGAGCCTAACCAAGCAAACCCAAATATGCACAATTGGATAAGATAATTGTACATATGGTACCATAATAGATTGTTGGTCACTCTCCATCCCTGTACAGTATCTTTGGATGATAACCCAACCCTGCCTCATTGTTCAACCTCAAATTAAATAGAATGCAAAATATATATAATTTTTTATTCTTACTTTATTATTTATTTTGCAGTCATTTATTTATTGTTAATTTGTTATTCTTCATTTATTATTTGTTTTGTATTCTTCAATAATAATGTAATTTGTATTCTTCATTCATTATTTATTATGAGGGTATTATTACACAAGTACTGTGTTCTTGGCTAGGGCTGAGCAGTGTTACCACATCCGGCTAGGTCCCGGGAATTTACCCCGGTCACTTTATGATAGTTTATACTGGTTATATCCCGGTAGTTTGCCCAGGTTAGGTCCCGGTAGTCTGCTGTAGTCTAGGTTAGGTCAGGTTAGGTCAAACTAATTTCCAAATTATATTTGTAAAACGGGGCATTTCTGAGAGAAACACCATAGATGAAAAGTGTGTTAGAATGGTCCAAAATAGTGGGTAATGATACTAAAATATACAATATAGTGAACTCAGTACTTCTGTAAATTTACCGTGAATAACTATGTGTGGTATTGTTTTTTTTTCTGATTTCTATTTACAGAATGCAAGAGTAAGAACACTTCTATATGGAAGGAGTTTGTTTTATGGAATAGTTTGGAGGAATCAGAAGCCTCCAAACACACACACACATTGTCTCTCCCTCTGACACACACTCTTTCTCTCTCTCTCTCTCACACACCTATATGGAAGGAGCTTGTTTCATGGCATAGTCAGGAGGAATCAGAAGCCTCCAAACACACACACACACACACTCATTCTCTCTCTAACACACACACACACACATTGTCTCTCTCTCTAACACACACACACACACACATTCTCTCTCTCTCTCTAACACACACACACACACATTCTCTCTCTCTCTAACACACACACACACACATTCTCTCTCTCTCTAACACACACACACACTCATTCTCTCTCTCTCTAACACACACACACACACATTCTCTCTCTCTCTAACACACACACACACACATTCTCTCTCTCTCTAACACACACACACACACACATTCTCTCTCTCTCTAACACACACACACTCATTCTCTCTCTAACACACACACACTCATTCTCTCTCTAACACACACACACACACATTCTCTCTCTCTCTAACACACACACATATATGGAAGGAGCTTGTTTCATGGCATAGTCAGGAGGAATCAGAAGCCTCTAAACACACACACACACACACATCCATGGTACACTCGCGGTCAGAAATTGTGTCCCGATCCCCTGGCAAGATGAATCGCAAACAGCCTAGCTTTGAACAATAACTGTGCGTCTCCCTACAACACACATTGGTTCAAATCATCAAAGCTTGGCTGGTTGCAATTCATCGTGCCAAGGGATCAGGACAAAAATTTTGTTTATATAAAAAAAATTTATTATATAAATAATTTTTATTATATAAATAATTTTTTTTATATATACTGTATATATTTTTTTTATATATATATATGTTACGGGACTGGAAGACCTACATCACACCACAACTGGTCGTTGCCTGGTTCGACCCCGAAAAGGATGCGAGGAGAGACCAAGACCTGGAGCCGTATTCATAAAAACAAAGTTCACTCTTAACTTAAAATTTTGTTGGTAAGCATTTATTCATGGCAAGGACTAGGACCCGGCACTGCTTCGAAATCTTAATAAAAGCTCACACAAATAGAATAGCAAAACCATTCACTGCTTCGAAATGAACCTGAAACACTATGGTGAGGTCAGAATTGAAACATACGAACAAGTCCAAACTCTAAAATGCTTTGTGAATACCGGCCCTGGTCGGTTTTTGAGTGTACAGTGTGTTATGAAGGTCCAGATTCCCTCTTTAACATATTGGGCCGTCTGTACCAATCAAGGATCATTACAACTTTACAAGATAGCCAATCCTTGAGTGTTGTGGTTCTGACTTAGGTTTCTCAAAGAGTATATATAGCGAGAAAAGCCGGTGCTCAGTGTCTATATAAGTTTAATTTTAAGTTTGAATGTAATAATAATAATAATTATAATAATAATAATAATAATAATAATAATAATAATAATAAATGCATAAAATAATATGCAGAAAGTTAAAATTAAATTAATAATAAATAAATAAAAAAATAAAATAAAAGGCCTTAATGACCAACACCAAGGTCGATAGGCCAGGAAAAAAAAAAAAAAATGCTCAGTGTCATTGTTCCAGCATTTCTCAAATTGAAGTGTTCTGTGTGAGGCCCATTTCTCCCCCTTATGTAACTGGACTAATTGTATCAGACTGGCATTAATTCAGTTAAATTTTTATATAAAAGAAATTTTTATATAAAAAAAAATTTTATATAAAAAAAATTTATTATATAAAAATTTTTTTTATATAAAATTTTTTTTTATATAAAATTTTTTTTTATATAAAAATTTCTTTTATATAAAAATTTCTTTTATATAAATTTTTTTTTTATATAAAATTTTTTTTTATATAAAAATTTTTTTTATATAATTTTTTTTTATATAAAATTTTTTTTATATAAATTTTTTTTTATATAAAATTTTTTTTTATATAAAATTTTTTTTATATAAAATTTTTTTTTATATAAAAATTTTTTTTATATAAAAAATTTTTTTATATAAAATTTTTTTTTATATAAAATTTTTTTATATAAAATTTTTTTTTATATAAAAATTTTTTTATATATTTTTTTTTATATAAAATTTTTTATATAAAATTTTTTTTTATATAAAAATTTTTTTTATATAAAATTTTTTTTTTATATAAAAAAATTTTTTATATAAAATTTTTTTTTATATAAAATTTTTTTTTATATAAAATTTTTTTTTATATAAAAAATTTTTTTATATAAAATTTTTTTTTATATAAAATTTTTTTTTATATAAAATTTTTTTTTATATAAAATTTTTTGTATATAAAAATTTCTTTTATATAAAAATTTCTTTTATATAAAATTTTTTTTTATATAAAATTTTTTTTTATATAAAAAATCTTTTTATATAATTTTTTTTTATATAAAATTTTTTGTATATAAATTTTTTTTATATAAAATTTTTTTTTATATAAAATGTTTTGTATATAAAAATTTTTTGTATATAAATTTTTTTTTTATATAATATTTATTTTTATATAAAAAAATTTTTTATAAATTTTTTTTTTTATATAAAAATTTTTTTTATATAAATTTTTTTTTATATAAAATTTTTTTTTATATAAATTTTTTTTTATATAAAAATTTTTTTTTATATAAAATTTTTTTTATATAAAATTTTTTTTTATATAAAATTTTTTTTTATATAAAAATTTTTTTTATATAAAATTTTTTTTTATATAAAATTTTTTTTTTATATAAAATTTTTTTTTATATAAAAATTTCTTTTATATAAAAATTTCTTTTATATAAATTTTTTTTTATATAAAATTTTTTTTATATAAAATTTTTTTTTATATAATTTTTTTTATATAAAATTTTTTTTATATAAAAATTTTTTTTATATAAAATTTTTTTTATATACATTTTTTTTTTATATAAAATTTTTTTTTATAAATTTTTTTTTTATATAAAATTTTTTTTATATAAAATTTTTTTTTATATATATTTTTTTTATATAAAATTTTTTTATATAAAATTTTTTTTTATATAAAATTTTTTTATATACAATTTTTTTTTATATAAATTTTTTTTTATATAAATTTTTTTTTATATAAAATTTTTTTATATACAATTTTTTTTTATATAAAATTTTTTTTTATAAGGTTGGAACAACTGTGCGTCTCCCTACAACACACATTTGTTGGAATCATCAAAGCTTGGCTAGTTGCTATTCATCGTGCCAAGGGATCAGGGCACAATTTCTGACCGCGAGTGTACATACAATGTCTCCATATAAAGACAACACAACCATAGTACTGTATATACCATGAATATTAATACTTACAGTAATCTATAATAATGTGTTGTTGTTGTTGTTGTTGTTATAGATGGAAGGAGGTCTCATACTTGTACAATTCCAGTTAATTCCAAAACTCCAGTTAATTCCAAAACTCTGTAACAAAAATATAACCAAATTAGTTTATAATTCTTACTAAATCTAATAATTATACAATTTATAATTTTTACAAAACCTAATAATTATAAAACCTAATACATACACAGGTGGATATGAAGCCAACTTATAATATTAATAATATTAATAATATAAATAATAATAATAAAAATAATAATAAAAATAATAATAATAATAAAAATAATAATAATAATATTAACAATAATAATATTAATAATAATAATAATATTGATAATAATAATATTGATAATAATAATAATATCAAAGAAGGCACAGGAAAGGAGACAGACAGACAGACAGTGTGTGTGTGTGTGTGTGTGAAATAGAGAGAAACAGCTGTCTAACCTTACATAGAAAGTGTGAAAGAAGATGCATAGAGAAAGATAAAAGGTTAAGATTATATATGTAACTGCAATACAACATTATTATTATTATTATTATTAAATGACTTGTGGGTGAATTATTTAATGAATTTGGTGAGTAAACTATACAGTGATTATTATTATTATTATTATTATTATTAAATAACTTGTGGGTGAATTATTTAATGAATTTGGTGAGTAAACTATACAGTGATTATTATTATTATTATTATTAGGTTTGTTGTTTTGTAATGATAAGAGTCACTTGGTAAACTATTCATTACAGTACATTCACAATAATCAATTAATAACTTCTCTTTCCATATAACCTGTGTAAGAATTTCTGTGGCCAACTGTACATGGGTTGATTCCACAGTGGTATTGGTTTGTTAGCTTCCCAACCAACCAACCACACTTGTAAGGCTTCATTATTTTCCAAAAGGTGAGTATCCGTATTCACAAAATCTATCCAACAGTTAGATTATAATAATCACTGTATAGTTTACTCACCAAATTCATTAAATAATTCACCCACAAGTCATTTAATAATAATAATAATAATAAAAATAATAATACCAGTAATAATAATAACAATAATAATAATAATAATAACAATAATAATAATAATAATAACAATAATAATAATAATAACAACAATAATAATAATAATAATAACAATAATAATAATAATAACAACAATAATAATAATAATAACAATAATAATAACAATAATAATAATAATAATAATAACAATAATAATAATAATAATAATAACAATAATAACAATAATAATAATAACAATAATAATAATAATAATAATAATAATAATAATAATCACTGTATAGTTTAATCACAAAATTCATTAAATAATTCACCCAGAAGTCATTTACACGGCTAAATTTCTTTCGTTTGCGTGCTTACAAACCAATACCAACCACTGTGGAATGGACCCTATATATATACAGGCATCCCAGATAATATTATTGAAATGTTACCCAAAACAAAATATATTGGTAAAAAACATACATACAGTTGGTGTCAAATATAATGTAAATAGGTTAACTACCATCTTTTAATTTACTACAAGCAGTTACACACTACTTAAAACAATAACACACACACACACACACACACACACACTACCTAAAACAATAACACAAACACACACACACACTACTTAAAACAATAACACACACACACACATACTTAAAACAATAACACACACACACACACACACACACTACTTAAAACAATAAAATCATATACGTGAACGTGAAAACATTAGACAGTAAATTGTTTGAGATTCCCATATGTGGATGATTATTATTGACCACGACTGTACATACATACATATACGAGGCCTTCATCTCCACACTGGAGGTAGCCTCGTCACGTCACACACCCTCCCAAACACATAATAATATACATACATACACACACACGTACTACATCTCAACCCCCCGATATTAAAGTAATGAAAAAATGTTAAACTTGTCTATTACAATTACAAAGAGACTGTCTGTGTAAACTTAACTGTAAAGTGAAGAATATTGATGGTGTTGATGATAGTGTGGTACCAATATGTGTTAGGGGGGTGCAGGAGTAGGGGACAGGTTTGGGGGACAGCTATCCCATTGACACACTGCTGGCTATGTTGTCAACACCACTAAGGGGGTGCGGGGGTAGGGGGACAGGGTTCGGGTGGGTATAAAGCCTGTCCCCTATTCCCGCACCCCCTTAACCCCCCCCTCCAAGCCTGTCCCCCCACTCCCACACACCCCCAAAGCCTATCCCCCTACTCCCGCACCCCCCTAACACATATTGTGTTGTACAGTCACAGACAATAATATTCATCCACATTGGGGTGACTCATGTAAATGTTTGACAGCTTCCCTCTGGTTCTAATAAATAGGTTAATTACCATCTTCTATTTCACTAAAAGCAGTAATTACTGACTAGTCAAAACAACAACAACAACAAATACATAATAACAAAACATGAAAATATTCAATAGCAATTTGTTTGAGTTACCTATGTGTGGATGATTAATTATTGTCCGTGACTGTACATAGACACAAGATCATTGATATGGAATAAAGTTGGGGCCAAAATTAATATCTTGCAATATTTAATGCCAGCAGAATTTATTGAGTGAAAATGATGAGAGTAAAAACCATCTACCATTACTCATATTTTCCTGTCTTGAAGATAAATTTAATATTAATATACCTTGGTATGAAATAACCAATAAACATTTACTTACTTATTTATTTACTTACTTACTTATTTACTTACTTACTTATTTATTTACTAACTTATTTATTTACTTACTTACTCTTTCTATATAAGATGAGAATACATTTATCACTATCCTTTGAACACACACACACATACACCATTACCATAATAATATTCTTGTACTGAAATCACACACACTGTTTGACTGTTGTTGCCAAGATGAAAACACACACATACATACATATACGAGGCCTTCCTCACACACCCTCCCAAACAAAATGCCAAACCGTAGATCCCCCCCGCCCCCACCACATCACAACCCCCCCAATCCCTGTTGGAGGAGGGAGCAGCCCCCCACATCTCCTTGTGGCACTACAAGTGTTGTTTTATTGTTGTCCAAGCGTGGAGCCCAACAATTGTCTTGCCCAAGGTGCCCAACCAAAATAATAACCCAAAAATTATCATTTGACGGAATGGTGATATCATAGGAAAGCAATAAAAGGGTTAATATTAGGAATACACTTTGGTAACATTTAAAATAAACACAGAGAAGGCCAACTCATCTCCAAATAAAATCATTACAATTATAATATAGGTACCCAACAGCCTCATATCTCCAGTTTAGGTGGAGGGAAAAAAACAACAAAAATTGGACACTTAATTATTAATGAAAACTTGATGGCCATTATACCAATCCTCACATGTTGAAATTTCACCCATCATTAGGTATATGTTTAGGTAAAGATTCATTTAACTGAGTAACCACATTTTTCTTTAATAATAAATATTATTTACATTAAGACCTCTGCAGCAGTGTAAGTACTGGTAGAAAATTGTAAGTAGGCTACTAGTAAAAAATTGTAAGTTTGATTACTTATAAATAATACTTTAAATTTTGTCTTCCATAATAATATGTACAAAAATTATCCAAGCAGCCAATACCTCCTTAAATAATACTAAAACATCTTATTACATAATTATTTTTGTTTATTTGGCACTGATTGCAAGTTACATGTACTAGTTAAGCCAATATCAATTATCTGTGGTCCATATTGTTGTTGTCAGGTGACTACCAAGCAGCACCAACACTGTTACCAAGCAGGGGTTGCTTTGGATACAAAGACGGCTTGGTTTTAACGGCTACTGCTTGGCACGGCTTCGTATCCAAGAGACCCACAAAAACAGTACAGGGCAGGATCGCTTGGTGAAAACCAAGTGAGCTTGGTGTTGCTTGGACAACCCAAACCCAACAAAGGGTTACAGTTATGTTTACATCCATAGTAAGGATTGATAACAAAAACTGGTTTATCCCTACCACTTCACTACAGGGTAAACTCTTCCTTCACTTCATACACTTACCTCTATTGTATTGTGAGTATATAGTTGGTACTGTTGTGAAGGTTAGGTTAGGTAAGGTAAGGTAAGGTAAGGTAAGGTATTATAGTTGGTACTGTTGTGAAGGTTAGGTTAGGTAAGGTAAGGTAAGGTAAGGTAAGGTAAGGTAAGGTAAGGTAAGGTATTATAGTTGGTATTGTTGTGAAGGTAAGGTTAGGTAAGGTAAGGTTAGGTAAGGTTAGGTAAGGTAAGGTAAGGTATTATAGTTGGTATTGTTGTGAAGGTAAGGTTAGGTAAGGTAAGGTAAGGTAAGGCAAGGCAAGGTTAGGTTAGGTAAGGTAAGGTATTATAGTTGGTATTGTTGTGAAGGTAAGGTAAGGTAAGGTAAGGCAAGGTTAGGTAAGGTAAGGTAAGGTATTATAGTTGGTATTGTTGTGAAGGTAAGGTAAGGTAAGGTAAGGTTAGGTAAGGTAAGGTAAGGTATTATAGTTGGTATTGTTGTGAAGGTAAGGTAAGGTAAGGTAAGGTTAGGTAAGGTAAGGTAAGGTATTATAGTTGGTATTGTTGTGAAGGTAAGGTAAGGTAAGGTAAGGTAAGGTAAGGTTAGGTAAGGTAAGGTAAGGTATTATAGTTGGTATTGTTGTGAAGGTAAGGTAAGGTAAGGTAAGGTAAGGTAAGGTTAGGTTAGGTAAGGTAAGGTATTATAGTTGGTATTGTTGTGAAGGTAAGGTAAGGTAAGGTAAGGCAAGGTTAGGTAAGGTAAGGTAAGGTATTATAGTTGGTATTGTTGTGAAGGTAAGGTTAGGTTAGGTAAGGTAAGGTAAGGTAAGGTTAGGTTAGGTAAGGTAAGGTATTATAGTTGGTATTGTTGTGAAGGTAATGGGTGTCATCCTCTATTCAAAACCGATAAAGCTGTGAAAATCCAATGTATTGTGTCACCATACATACATACATACATACATCCTGAAAAAACGTATACAAATTAGTACTGCACTCTTACATGTTAACTCAATACTATTTTTTTTTTTTTTTTTTTTTTTATCTATGTTCCGACACTGGACATAAGCTTATTCAAGCCCGTTACCGTGGCCCAGGTCAACTGCTGCTCATACACACACGTCACAACTTCCGAACTGGTACCCAGCCACAGAGGGAGGGAAGTGAGGGTTATTCCCAAATACTGCAGCTGTTATGGTACCAGTGAGGGTGTTATGGTACCAGCGAGGGTGTTATGGTACCAGCGAGGGTGTTATGGTACCAGTGAGGGTGTTTTACGACGTTTGGTGGCCTTATAGTTAGTGCCTCAAACTCAAATCGGAAGAGTAAATATTCTCAGGCCCTCACCTGAGAGGATCAATCTCCCGACCTCTAGGATATGAGTCCAGAACACTAACCACTCGGCCACCTCCCCTACTACTATGGGTAATATACAAGAAGAACATTGATGGTATTAATGATGGTAAGGTATCAGTATAATGCAGGACTCCATATATAAATTAGTAATGTATTGTATACAGAGTATGTAAAGGAGAGTAACATGAGGGACAGAGTAAGGAGAGTAATGTGAGGGACAGAGTAAGGAGAGTATGTAAGGGAGAGTAACATGAGGGACAGAGTAAGGAGAGTATGTAAGGGAGAGTAACATGAGGGACAGAGTAAGGAGAGTATGTAAGGGAGAGTAACATGAGGGACAGAGTAGGGAGAGTAACATGAGGGACAGAGTAAGGAGAGTAATGTGAGGGACAGAGGAGGGAGGGAGTGTTGGAACAGGGACAACTGGACACACTTCTGCCGTGGCCACCCCCTTGGAGGGAGTGAGGTTATAAATACACTGTTACATGTTAACTCAATACTATGGGTAATATACAACAACAATGGTATGATGAATTATACAAATTAGTATTGTACTGATACATGTTATCTGAAGACAATTATTAATACAATAAATCCTCACTAATAAATATATATCATTGTTAATGATATAATATAACATATATGTTAGCCTAATGTTAATGAATAATGCAACACTACATGGAGTCACATTGGTAATACTGTGTCAGTGTAGCCAGGGTAGTTGAGGAACAGCTGGACCCATCACATCACCTCGGAAAAATCCCAGACGTTTTCTGGTGGACTGGAACCCGGGCCCTTACCATTCACAGTCCATCACTTTATCCACTCTGCTACTGTCTCCCATCACCATTATTCTGCCAATAAAGTTAATTAATTCAAAACACTATTAGGCTATATATAAATGTTGGGTATAGACATGGTAATTTGAGTTTTATACAAAATCAACTTCAAAATTGGTTGGTATTGGTTTGTAAGCACGCAAATGAAAGAATATTAGTCGTGTTAATGACTTCTGGGTGAATTATTTAATGAATTTTGGTGAGTAAACTATGCAGTGATTATTATTATCTAACTGTTGGATAGATTTTGTGAATGTGGATACTCACCTTTTGGAAAATAATGAAGCCTTACAAGTGTGGTTGGTTGGGAAGCTAACAAACCAATACCACTGTGGAATCAACCCTAAAATAATGAAGCCTTACAAGTGTGGTTGGTTGGGAAGCTTACAAACAAATATCACAGTGGAATCAACCCTAAAATAATGAAGCCTTACAAGTGTGGTTGGTTGGGAAGCTAACAAACCAATATCACAGTGGAATCAACCCTAAAATAATGAAGCCTTACAAGTGTGGTTGGTTGGGAAGCTAACAAACCAATATCACAGTGGAATCAACCCTAAAATAATGAAGCCTTACAAGTGTGGTTGGTTGGGAAGCTAACAAACCAATATCACAGTGGAATCAACCCTGAAATAATGAAGCCTTACAAGTGTGGTTGGTTGGGAAGCTAACAAACCAATATCACTGTGGAATCAACCCTAAAATAATGAAGCCTTACAAGTGTGGTTGGTTGGGAAGCTAACAAACCAATATCACAGTGGAATCAACCCTGAAATAATGAAGCCTTACAAGTGTGGTTGGTTGGGAAGCTAACAAACCAATATCACAGTGGAATCAACTCTAAGACAGCATCCAAGTTATCTGATACGATATCTGACTTAGCAATTAAAGGGGAAATTTTGTGTTTGTAAATCTGGAGCAACTGAATCCTCCAAACTATTCCAAGCAACAACAGAACACCATTACTTTTGTTCTTCTGGTTCTGTTTCCTGACATACTTTGGAGGAATCAAGGCACTCCAATGTAACAAAAAAGAATTACCACGTCAAACCCCTTCCACACGAGAGGCAAAAGACGACGAGAAGACACTTTTACCAATTTTGTGGGTGGGTAGTGGGCACGAGAGAGAGACAGTGTGTGTGTGTGTGTGAGAGAGAGAGAGAGAAAGTGTGTGTGTGAGTGAGTGAGTGTGTGAGAGTGTGAGTGTGTGTGTGTGTGTGTGAGAGAGAGAGAGAAAGTGTGTGTGTGAGTGTGTGAGAGAGAGAGAGAGACAGTGTGTGTGTGTGTGTGTGTGTGTGTGTGTGTGTGTGTGTGTGAGAGAGAGAGAGAAGTGTGTGTGTGAGTGTGTGAGAGAGAGAGAGAGAGAGAAAGTGTGTGTGTGAGTGAGTGAGTGTGTGAGAGTGTGAGTGTGTGTGTGTGTGTGAGAGAGAGAGAGAAAGTGTGTGTGTGTGTGTGTGTGTGTGAGAGAGAGAGAGAGAGAGAGAAAGTGTGTGTGAGAGTGTGTGTGTGTGTGTTATACAAGTGCTAACTACTGTAACACATTTACTTAAGTCATATCATAACCTAACCTAATACTTCTATAATGTTACTTTTTCACTAAAATAAAGTAAAATTTCTCTTGGTTATTTCTAACATTATGAATTAGATTATGTCCCAACTTCAACTTTAACATTAAAAAGTTAACAAACTCTCTCCTTCAACTCTTAATATATATAAAGGGAAGACTCACCTTCATCCCTGTCATCTCCTTGTCTAACTTTTACAATTCTTTCCATTCTTCCATTCCCTCAACCTTTTTTTCTTCTCCTTCTCAGCATGCCTTTCTTCTTTTTCAAGATTCATATCAGTCTGTTGAAGAAATATCATATTAATTGGGGTAATTCACTTTTGTTATATTGGAGTGTCCTGATTCCTCCAAAGTATGCCAGGAAACAGGACCAGACCAACACAAATATTAGTGTTGTGTTGCTTGGAAAAATAGTTTGGAGGAATCATTTGCTCCAGATTTCCCAACACTGTACTTCCATCTTAATTAATGTCTAACTAGTATCCTGAAATCAAGTATATATATATATATATATATATATATATATATATATATATATATATATATATATATATATATATATATATATATATATATATATATATATATATATATATATATATATATATATATATATATATCCTTAGATAAATAAACATCAACAATACATTTTTGTATTATCTCCAAAAGCCCAAACTCTGAATAATAAGATTGTTATCTAAAGAATTATATAATTAATAATTAAATAATTAATATTTATCTGGACTGGGACAGACTACCGGGATTTAACCTGGTCAAACTACCGGGACCTAACCGTGGTAAAGTACGGTATAGGAAATGACCGGGGCAAAATACTGGGACCTAGCCGGATCTGGCAACACTGCTACAAAACGGTAATTCTTTCAATAAATACCGTATTTTGCCCCGGTCATTTCCCGGTAGTTTGACCAGGTTATTTCCCGGTAGTTTGTCCAGGTTATTTCCCGGTGGTTTGCTGTGGTCTAGGTTAGGTTAGGTTAGGTAAGGTTAGGTAAGGTCAGGCTAATTTCAAAATGCCCCATTTGAATATGGAAATTTGGAAATATCTAGGAAATTTTGTGGGGGAAATGCCATAGAAAAAAAAATAAATCTTAGAATGGTCTAAATAAGTCTAAATAGTCTTAGAATGGTCTAAATAAGTGGGTAATGAAGGTAGAAAAACCGTACACAATAACGGTAATTCTTTCAATATTTACCCAAACCAATTTGTACATCGGTCACAATGATGGTTAGTATTTGGGTTAGATAGAGGTGAGGATAGAGGAAAGAGGTGAGAATAGAGGTGAGGTTAGAGGATAGAGGTGAGAATAGAGGTGAGGTTAGTATTTGGGTTAGATTGAGGTGAGGATAGAGGAAAGAGGTGAGAATAGAGGTGAGGTTAGTATTTGGGTTAGATAGAGGTGAGGAAAGAGGTGAGGTTAGAGGTGAGGTTAGTATTTGGGTTAGATTGAGGTGAGGATAGAGGTGAGGATAGGCTAACATTTAAGGGGAGTAAGGAAGTTGACTGGTGAGTGTTTGTGTTTGTGTTGTTTCCACCAACAAATATTTGTTGCAGTGAACAATGTGAAGACTTACAACATTTTATATTGCATTGTGCACAATATCAAAATATAAGAAATAATTACAATCTCTTTCAACAACCATATAATGAAAACTGACTGGCAGATTTACTCTTTGCTGAAATTATAGATAAGGAAGAAGTGAAAATCATTATATAAAATTTTTGGAGAGCGAGAGAGAGAGAGAGAATAAGAAAAGCAAATCACATAAAGAAAAACAAAGCTCAACCACAATATTATTATCTGAGTAAACTATAGTGATTATTATTATTATTATTATTATTATTGGTATTATTATTATTGGTATTATTATTATTATCATCTAACTGTTGGATAGATTTTGTGGTTGGTTGGGAAGTTTACAAACAAATACGACTGTGGAATCAACCCAAAAATAATGAAGTCTTACCCAGTGTGGTTGTCAGAATTTATTATAACCGTATTCAAGAACATCCGTGGTGTATACGATGGTGTGGTACGTACGACGGGTCTGTTGTTTGTCTATAGACCCATCGTATTGGTACCATGCATCGTATACACTACGAACCTTCTTGAATAGCATATAAACAAATGGACTTAGACTTACGTACCATGCTGTTTCTCTCTATGGCCAAAAATTTACCTTAAATTTCCACAGATTATAAAAAAGTTTACCTTAAATTTCCATAGATTATCCAAAAATTACCTAAGATTTTTCCAGATTTAATGGGTTACGTGCCGATTTTCCTTAAATTACCTTTTCCATTCCCTTAAATAATCCCAAAATTACGATAGTCTAGGGTAATTACCTTAAGAATGAGAACACTGCTACCGGTCGAGACAGGCAGGGTTACCAACTAGAATTTTCTTAAGGCGCTAAACTTATTACTCCCGAAAAGCGCTAACTAAAAAGGCGCTATTTTTGATAAACATCCCACAAAACCTTCTGATTGTTATTTATTTATTACTCTTTATTATGTCAGGACTCTGAAATAATTAAAACCGCCAAGAAATACGCAACAAAAACACAGAAAAACAGCTGCCAAATGTCACTAAAGCCAAATTGTAAGAGCTATATTGTTCTATAAAATGACGAATCTAGCAACAAAAGCGCTAAATTGGCAACTTTGGAACTTGCACTGCTGACCTGCCCAAGCTTGGACAATCTCGATTTTATTACCAAATTATTATTATTATTATTATTATTCCCACAGAGATAATTAATTAAAATGATAAAATAAATTATAAATCTATGTTTCAAAACTTTATATAATTAACTTTTATCTGAATCAAAATATATATTAACAAAAAAAAAAGTCGATGTTTTCAAGTGTGACGGGGATTCGCCATATTTAAACCCACGAGTGAATATATACATTATTTATTATATCAAAATTTAACGTAAAAATATTATTCCCTCGCTTCCCACAGTGTGATATACGGATAGATATATTTATAAACTACATCTCATAGCAATATGGACTTACCTAAGCTTCTAATGTTTAAATGATAAAGATATTAATCCCATATTTTGACACGGGCGAAAAAAAAGAAGTTAATCCATCTATTTTCTCATATTTTATTATTCCCTCGCTTCCCACAGTGTGATATACAGATAGATATATTAATAAACTATATCTCATAGCAATATGGACTTACCTGAGCTCCTAATTTTTAAATAATTACGATAATACGCAAGGTTCCCAGACACCGACACCATATTTAAAACGAGCGGGCAAATGCTGTTTTTATATATTATTTTTCTCTTCTATTTTTTATCTATCACTCCCCACGGTGGGTCACGTGGCTAAATTAATCTATTATCTACACATAAAAATTAGAATGAACTTACCTAAGGCTGTAATTAATGTATAACGAGTCGATAATTGTCAACCTGTCACATGTGTCCGACCGCGTTAATGACGCCACACATGCGTAACTTTGCGTAACGAATCTACAAAGGTTGCCAGATCCCGTTGGCAATGAACCCTATTATCTAACATCAGTTTTTCCCTTTTAATATAAAAAATACGATGTTAATTCGTTAAAATAGTCTTAAATTACCGGTTATTTACTAAAATACAATTTCCCAGACACTAAGAGCTGCTGTTAATTGGTTATTTATTGAGATATTTACCGTTCTAACCACACCCCGTTCTAACCAATTTTTATTTTGATTTGGTAATAATTTGCCAGGTTAGGAAGGTTTCGTCCGAATCATCTCCTACTGACCTTCGTATATACATTTATTTAAATTATTCACTAAATACTATTCGTACGCAAATTATTTTAATTTGATAACGTAGGTATATTTTTACACAAGGCTGCTATAGTAAAAAAATAACATATTCGTAATGTTTTAATGTCA
Organism: Petrolisthes cinctipes; assembly: GCA_033782935.1. Classification (NCBI taxonomy): domain Eukaryota; kingdom Metazoa; phylum Arthropoda; class Malacostraca; order Decapoda; family Porcellanidae; genus Petrolisthes; species Petrolisthes cinctipes. The sequence goes on from JAWQEG010004975.1 coordinate 91,043, forward strand.
ATATTTAAGCCCACGTCAATCTAGTTAGAAGTTTCGGACTCTGGGTTTTTTTTTTTTTTAATATTTAAAAACCTTTCCTTTTTCTATGATGCAACCCTTCCCATTTTCTCCTATTATTTAATGGCGGACTATTTTAAAATTCAGTATATTTAAATCCTTCGTTTTCTATACAGTCAACCGCCGACTCGAGCCTCGTTATTATGTTCTACACCTTTTAAAATGAATTTGGAGGACGGAGGAAGCCTTACATTGACCACAGGATGAAGGAAAAAGGAGTTGGAGGACGAAGCAAGCCTTAAATTGACCACAGGACGAAGGAAAAGGCCGACAGTTGCAATTTATAACAGGGTTTTTGACATTGAGGCAGCCAGTGGTAATTTATAACGGGTTTTTGAGTAGCCCACAGAGCTATACACATTAGAGCGGCGGCGCTATTATGAGATAGGGAGGAGTGTCGCTGCCCGGCGACCATCTTGGAACTCCCGTATCCACAGTTATTGACATTTCCCTGGCTTTCTACCCACCCCAAGCCTGTCCCCCTATTCCCGCACCCCCCAAAACTCCCCCAAGCCTGTCCCTTACTCCCACACCCTCTTAAATCAATTAACAAGGCTGAGATAATGTCTTTAATTATTAATTTAATTATTATAATGAGGGGAAGGGCAACCTATCAGGTGTTAAAGTGCCCTCTGTGTGTCTAGCTGTTTATGGTACCCTCGCTGTGATTGGTTGGTTGGTGCCTGGCCTGAGAAACCATTAATGATTGGCCGAGACACTCGGTGGCTCCAAACCAATGCAAGCAACAGTTAAAGCCATTATTCCTTACTGTTTCCCAGCACACTTTGGAGGAATCAGAATGCTCCAATGAACCAAAAGTGTCCTACGGCCGTTAAAATTAAGTAAACAATGAAATTAATTATAAAATGAGCGGTTAATTAACACAAAGGGGTAATTATCGATGTGCTAATGGATTGGTTAGGGCCCGAAGGGATGTCCAAACCCTTAAATGGATTGACTGGGGTCCGAAGGGGCGCCCAAACCCTTATTAGAGTTAAAAAAAAAAATCCAAAAAATTTCAAATTTTTTTTTTGCCAATTTTGAATGAGCGATTCTTGCTGTATATTGAATGAACATTATTTTTTAATTTATATAAAAAAATAATTATATATAGGATTTTGATATTTTCGATTTTTTTGACACGTGACTGTTTAATAATACACACACACACGTGACTGTTTAATAACACACACACGTGAATGTTTAATAACACACACACAGACACGTGACTGTTTAAGCCGTACACACACATTATCCTGCAACAGGTCCAAGTGATGTCTCCAAAAATCGCTCTATTTCACTTACTCTCTACGTCTAAACTACAATACCTAGGAACTTAAATTTAGTTCCGTTCTAAGCAGCAACTCTTCCTCTTTCCAATGAGACCAACCCCAGCTCTCTATGACTCCTGGGTGCAAAGATATAATGTGAAGAAAAGGCATATGTAACTTTTTTTCGGCCCGAGATGCAAAGATATGGCGTGAGGAAGAGAAGCGTGTAACTTTTGACCAGAGTAGTGTCAGTATTTCATTTACTTACTACGTCTAAACTACAATGTCTAGAAACTTAAATTTAGTTTTGATCTAAGCAGCAACTCTTCCTCTTTCGAATGAGACCAACCCCAGCTCTCTATGACTCCTGGGTACAAAGATATCATGTGAAGAAAACACATATCTAACTTTTTTTTGGCCCTAGAGCGAGGTGTGAGTCCTGGCTTGGTGTGGTGGTTGGTGGCGGTTATTATATGTTCCCCTACTCCCCCCAAGCCTGTCCCCTACTCCCGCACCCTCTTAAACCCTCCCCCAATTATATCACCATGCTGTCCCTCTATTCCCCCCCCCCTCCAAGCCTGTCCCACTATTCCCGCACCCCCCAAACGTGTGAGAGAGAGAGAGAGTTTATGGGTGTGTATGAGAGAGAGAGAACAAACCCCCGCCCCGCCCCGCCATCACCCCCGCCACGCCCCGTTATCACCCCTGCCACGCCCCGTTATCACCCCTGCCACGCCCCGTTATCACTCCCGCCCCGCCCCGTTATCACCCCCGCCACGCCCCGTTATCACCCCTGTCACGCCCCGTTATCACCCCTGCCACGCCCCGTTATCACTCCCGCCCCGCCCCGTTATCACCCCTGCCACGCCCCGTTATCACCCCTGTCACGCCCCGTTATCACCCCCGCCACGCCCCGTTATCACCCCCGCCACGCCCCGTTATCACCCCGGCCCGCCCCGCCATCACCCCCGCCCAGCCCCGTTATCACCCTCGCCACGCCCCGTTATCACCCCCGCCACGCCCCGTTATTACCCCTGTCCCGCCCCGTTATCACCCCCGCCACGCCCCGTTATTACCCCCGCCCCGCCCCGTTATCACCCCTGCCACGCCCCGTTATCACCCCTGCCACGCCCCGTTATCACGCCCGCCCCGCCCCGTTATCACCCCCGCCACGCCCTGTTATCACCCCCGCCACGCCCCGTTATTACCCGCGCCACGCCCCGTTATCACCCCCGCCACGCCCCGTTATCACTTCCGCCTCACCCCGTTATCACCCCCGCCACGCCCCGTTATCACCCCCGCCCCATCCCGTTATTACCCCCGCCCTGCACCGTTATCACCCCCGCCACGCCTCGTTATCACCCCTGCCCTGCCCCGTTATCACCCCCGCCCCGCCCCGTTATCACCCCCGCCACGCCCCGTTATTACCCCTGCCACGCCCCGTTATCACCCCCGCCCCGCCCTGTTATCACCCCCGCCACGCCCCGTTATCACCCCTGCCACGCCCCGTTATCACCCCCGCCACGCCCCGTTATCACCCCCGCCACGCCCCGTTATCACCCCCGCCACGTCCCGTTATCACCCCCGCCACGCCCCGTTATCACCCCTGCCACGCCCCGTTATCACCCCTGCCACGCCCCGTTATCACCCCCGCCACGCCCCGTTATCACCCCCGCCACGTTCCGTTATCACCCCCGCCACGCCCCGTTATCACCCCTGCCACGCCCCGTTATCACCCCCGCCCCGCCCCGTTATCACCCCTGCCACGCCCCGTTATCACCCCCGCCCCGCCCCGTTATCACCCCCGCCACGCCCCGTTATCACCCCCGCCACGCCCCGTTATCACCCCCGCCACGCCCCGTTATCACCCCCGCCACGCCCCGTTATCACCCCCGCCACGCCCCGTTATCACCTCTGCCACGCCCCGTTATCACCCCCGCCCCGCCCCGTTATCACCCCCGCCACGCCCCGAGGGGGAGGGAGAATATGAAGGGGTGTAGTGGTGTATGTGTAGGGGAGGAAGGAGGGAGGGGCAGGGACAATATGAAGGGGTGTAGTGGTGTATGTGTAGGGGAGGAAGGAGGGAGGGGCAGGGACAATATGAAGGGGTGTGTGTAGTGGTGTATGTGTAGGGGAGGAAGGAGGGAGAATATGAAGGAGTGTATTGGTTTATCCATGTGTAGGGGAGGAATTCATTTACACAGGTAACATTCTTTCGTTTGCATGCTTACAAACCACTACCAAACACTGTGGAATGAACCCTTAGTTATATATTGGAGACTTGGGGCTACATGGTCTATAAACCCAGCTTGGTAGAGTCTATTATTTTCTACTCGTTGTTTATCAGTAATTACCACGTTAGGGGGGTGCGGGAGTAGGGGACAGGCTTGGGGGGGGGTTTGGGGGGTGCGGGAATAGGGGGACAGGCTTGGGGCGGGTTCGGGGGGTGGGGGAATAGGGGGACAGATTAGGGGTGGGTAGAAAGCCTGTCCCCTATTCCCGCACCCCCCTAACCCCCCCCAAGCCTGTCCTCTACTCCCGCACCCCCCTAAACCCCCCCAAGCCTGTCCTCTACTCCCGCACCCCCCTAACCCCCCCCCCCCCAAGCCTGTCCCCCTATTCCCGCACCAGTAAGTCAGCTGTTAAATTTCTCATTCCTTCCCTCTCTTCTACCACCCTTCCCATTCTTCTTCAACCCTTCCCATTCTTTTTCCAACCCTTCCCATTCTTCTTCAACCCTTCCCATTCTTTTTCCAACCCTTCCCATTCTTCTTCAACCCTTCCCATTCTTTTTTCAACCCTTCCCATTCTTCCTTCAACCCTTCCCATTCTTTTTCCAATCCTTCCCATTCTTTCTCCAATCCTTCCCATTCTTTTTTCAACCCTTCCCATTCTTCCTTCAACCCTTCCCATTCTTTTTCCAATCCTTCCCATTCTTTCTCCAATCCTTCCCATTCTTCCTTCAACCCTTCCCATTTTCCCAGCGAAGGAGAATAGGAAAAAGATGGACCTAATTAAAATTTCCGAAAATTTGAGGTCCACTTGTCATCCAAATTATAATGAAACGAGGCATTGACGAGTGTGTAAACTATTATAGTTGGGTTTGTTCTTGTACTATAAGGTTATACAAACCATATAACACGTGTAAGACTCGTAATGCGCTAATATTAACACTAAAATAATGATCATTCGGGTATAGCCAATCAGCGATAATCTTCGAGTATTGATTTTTTGAGGTGGGCCAATCAGAGTGAGTTACAATAAGCGCTTAATTTGAACTGTTATTATGTCCCGTTTTAGTAAGATTTTGTGAATGTGGATACTCAGCCTTTGGAAAATAATGAAGCCTTACAAGTGTGGTTGGTTAGGAAGCTCACATACGAATACGACTGTGGAATCGACCCTTAATTAATCTCGGTGTGGGCTACGCACGGACGGCTATGTGGGTGTGTGTGTGTGTGGAGGTGGCAACTCGACCGTGGGAGGTGGTGTGTGGAGGTAGGTGGTGTGTGGAGGTGCGTGAGTGTGTGGAGGTGGTGTGTGTGTGTGTGTGTGTGGGTGAAGGTGGTGTGTGTGTGTGGTGTGTGTGTGTGTTGTGTGTGTGTTTTGTGTGTGTGTGTGTGTGTGTGTGTAGAGGTGGTGTGTGTGTGTCTGTGGAGGTGGTGTGTGTGTGTGTCTGTGGAGGTGGTGTGTGTGTGTGGTGTGTGTGTGTGTGTATGGAGGTGGTGCATGTGTGTATATGTGTTTATCTAAGGTCATAATTATTACAAAAAATTGTCGAAGGGAAAAATAAATGTGTGTATTTTTACCACCACATATAATTAATTAATCATCCATTCTAGTAATGTATTTATTTACACTTTTTCCCGTGTGTGTGTGTGTTTTGGCGCTCCTTTGAACCACAGACATTCCCTTTCAGTTCAATTCTTTAATTTTCTGCTTGATTCCTGTCCTTTCTCTCTCTCTCTCACTGTCATCTATCAAATTCTCACCCTCCCTTTCTCATCCTTCATTCTCTCTCCTCCTTCCTTCTCTCTTTCTCCCTCCCTTTCCTCTCTCTCATTCCTTCTTCCTTCTCTCTCTCTCTCCTCCCTCCCTCATTCCTTCTCTCCCTCCCTTTCCTTCCTCTCTCTCTCCCTCCCTTTCCTCTCTCTCTCATTCCTTCTTCCTTCTCTCTCCCTCCCTCCCTTTCCTCTCTCTCTCAATCTCTCTCCCTCCCTTTCCTCTCCTCCATCCTTTCTTCTCTCTCTCTCTCTCCTCCCTCCTTCCTTCTCTCTCTCTCTCTCATTCCTTCTTCCTTCTCTCTCCCTCCCTTTCCCCTCTCTCTCTCTCATTCCTTCTTCTTTCTCTCTCTCCTCCTTCCTTCTCTCTCTCTATCTTTCTTCCTCCTCTCTCTCTCTCCTCCTTCCTTCTTTCTCCCTCCCTATCTCTCTCTCCTCCTTCCTTCTCTCTCTCTCCATTTCCTCTCTCTCATTCCTTCTTCCTCCTCTCCCTCTCTCTATCTCCCTGTATAGTTCGGTATCTTTATGAATAATACACAGAAACTGTATATATTATATATATTATTGTAATACACATTATTATTATTAGTTATACATTATTATTAATTATACACTTACCTCTCGACTAAGTTATATAAAATTTCATTTGTTTTTAAATGTTTTTGGTGCAAAAATTTAGTTTTAATAAATCATAATTCCATAAAATTCAACATCTATTGGTACTAGCAGACAGTCTGTTTGAATGCCCAGTCTGGAGATAATAGCAATAATCATAATAATAGTAGGTATAATAATTCTGTAACTGTCAAAATTATTGTTTGTTTTTGGTTGATTTTAATCAATTCAGGCATTTTATATAACTACAGAATGTTTAAAAAAATAGCAAATAAAAGTCTGCATATATTAATATTAGTAGATAGCCTGTTTAACAGCCCAGTTAGCGGAAATGCGCACTAACGTCGACTCAAATTTTCTAATCTGGACTAAAATTTTTCAAATTTTATTTTAGTTTTTGAATGTTCTTGGTTGACATGAATGCTGTAGACTAATTTTGATTTTGTCAGCAAATAGCCCATAATATTCCACATCTATTGGTGATAGCAGCTAGTCTGTTTAATTGATCAGGTAGTGGAAATTCGCACTAATGGCGACTCCATTTTACAATCTGGACTAAGTTATATAAAATTTCATTTTAGTTTTTAAATGTTTTTGGTTGATTAGAATGCTGTAGTCTAATTCTGATTAGGTCCAAAAATAGCCCATAATATTCAGCATCTCTTGGTATTAGCAGATAGTCTGTTTGAAGGCTCAGTCTGGAGATAATAGCAATAATATTAATAATTGTAGGTAGAATTATGCATTTGATATCAAAATTTTGGTTAGATTTAGGTTGATTTTGGTTGATTTGGTAGCTTCAACTAACTTCAGACAGCTTCAAGAAATAGCCCATAAAATTCTGCATCTATTGGTACTAGCAGATAATCTGTTTGATAGCCCAGTTAGTTAAAATTTGAATTAAAAGGCGACTCTATTTTTTCCATCTGGAGAAAGTTTTATCATATTTCATTTTCGTTTCAAAAGGCAAACTGTATACCCTTACACTTTCTAGCTTGATAAATAAAAATGGCCAAATCTTAACTCTTTCTATCTGTCACTGTAATTCCTGCACACATGATCCATTTACACACACACATAGCCTCATGCCACTTCTATACAAACACACCAACAATAACACACACACGTGTAAACATACCTTATGTAGAAGCTCCTCAAACACACACTGTACACCGTGTCTGGTCTTGGCTGAACATCAATGAATACCATACAGTGTGTCCAAACCAGTTGGATTCTCACTTCTCTTGTAACCTTCGTCTTGTCCTGAAATAATAATAATAATAATAATAATAATAATAATAATAATAATAATAATAATAATAATAATAATAATAATAATAATAATAATAATAATAATAATAATAATAATAAAGTAGTAGTAGTAGTAGTAGTAGTAGTAGTAGTAGTAGTAGTAGTAGTAGTAGTAGTAGTAGTAGTAGTAGTAGTAGTAGTAGTAGTAGTAGTAGTAGTAGTAGTAGTAGTAGTAGTAGTAGTAGTAGTAGTAGTAGTAGTAGTAGTAGTAGTAGTAGTAGTAGTAGTAGTAGTAGTAGTAGTAGTAGTAGTAGTAGTAGTAGTAGTAGTAGTAGTAGTAGTAGTAGTAGTAGTAGTAGTAGTAGTAGTAGTAGTAGTAGTAGTAGTAGTAGTAGTAGTAGTAGTAGTAGTAGTAGTAGTAGTAGTAGTAGTAGTAGTAGTAGTAGTAGTAGTAGTAGTAGTAGTAGTAGTAGTAGTAGTAGTAGTAGTAGTAGTAGTAGTAGTAGTAGTAGTAGTAGTAGTAGTAGTAGTAGTAGTAGTAGTAGTAGTAGTAGTAGTAGTAGTAGTAGTAGTAGTAGTAGTAGTAGTAGTAGTAGTAGTAGTAGTAGTAGTAGTAGTAGTAGTAGTAGTAGTAGTAGTAGTAGTAGTAGTAGTAGTAGTAGTAGTAGTAGTAGTAGTAGTAGTAGTAGTAGTAGTAGTAGTAGTAGTAGTAGTAGTAGTAGTAGTAGTAGTAGTAGTAGTAGTAGTAGTAGTAGTAGTAGTAGTAGTAGTAGTAGTAGTAGTAGTAGTAGTAGTAGTAGTAGTAGTAGTAGTAGTAGTAGTAGTAGTAGTAGTAGTAGTAGTAGTAGTAGTAGTAGTAGTAGTAGTAGTAGTAGTAGTAGTAGTAGTAGTAGTAGTAGTAGTAGTAGTAGTAGTAGTAGTAGTAGTAGTAGTAGTAGTAGTAGTAGTAGTAGTAGTAGTAGTAGTAGTAGTAGTAGTAGTAGTAGTAGTAGTAGTAGTAGTAGTAGTAGTAGTAGTAGTAGTAGTAGTAGTAGTAGTAGTAGTAGTAGTAGTAGTAGTAGTAGTAGTAGTAGTAGTAGTAGTAGTAGTAGTAGTAGTAGTAGTAGTAGTAGTAGTAGTAGTAGTAGTAGTAGTAGTAGTAGTAGTAGTAGTAGTAGTAGTAGTAGTAGTAGTAGTAGTAGTAGTAGTAGTAGTAGTAGTAGTAGTAGTAGTAGTAGTAGTAGTAGTAGTAGTAGTAGTAGTAGTAGTAGTAGTAGTAGTAGTAGTAGTAGTAGTAGTAGTAGTAGTAGTAGTAGTAGTAGTAGTAGTAGTAGTAGTAGTAGTAGTAGTAGTAGTAGTAGTAGTAGTAGTAGTAGTAGTAGTAGTAGTAGTAGTAGTAGTAGTAGTAGTAGTAGTAGTAGTAGTAGTAGTAGTAGTAGTAGTAGTAGTAGTAGTAGTAGTAGTAGTAGTAGTAGTAGTAGTAGTAGTAGTAGTAGTAGTAGTAGTAGTAGTAGTAGTAGTAGTAGTAGTAGTAGTAGTAGTAGTAGTAGTAGTAGTAGTAGTAGTAGTAGTAGTAGTAGTAGTAGTAGTAGTAGTAGTAGTAGTAGTAGTAGTAGTAGTAGTAGTAGTAGTAGTAGTAGTAGTAGTAGTAGTAGTAGTAGTAGTAGTAGTAGTAGTAGTAGTAGTAGTAGTAGTAGTAGTAGTAGTAGTAGTAGTAGTAGTAGTAGTAGTAGTAGTAGTAGTAGTAGTAGTAGTAGTAGTAGTAGTAGTAGTAGTAGTAGTAGTAGTAGTAGTAGTAGTAGTAGTAGTAGTAGTAGTAGTAGTAGTAGTAGTAGTAGTAGTAGTAGTAGTAGTAGTAGTAGTAGTAGTAGTAGTAGTAGTAGTAGTAGTAGTAGTAGTAGTAGTAGTAGTAGTAGTAGTAGTAGTAGTAGTAGTAGTAGTAGTAGTAGTAGTAGTAGTAGTAGTAGTAGTAGTAGTAGTAGTAGTAGTAGTAGTAGTAGTAGTAGTAGTAGTAGTAGTAGTAGTAGTAGTAGTAGTAGTAGTAGTAGTAGTAGTAGTAGTAGTAGTAGTAGTAGTAGTAGTAGTAGTAGTAGTAGTAGTAGTAGTAGTAGTAGTAGTAGTAGTAGTAGTAGTAGTAGTAGTAGTAGTAGTAGTAGTAGTAGTAGTAGTAGTAGTAGTAGTAGTAGTAGTAGTAGTAGTAGTAGTAGTAGTAGTAGTAGTAGTAGTAGTAGTAGTAGTAGTAGTAGTAGTAGTAGTAGTAGTAGTAGTAGTAGTAGTAGTAGTAGTAGTAGTAGTAGTAGTAGTAGTAGTAAAAAAAATATGAAATAATAGTAATAAATTATAATAAATTATACTATATAAATAATAATAATAATGTTGTTGTTTTTCCTTCAGAGTGGACACACATATATACACTTTGGACACACACACACACACACACATACACTTTGGACACACATACATACACTTTGGACACACACACACACACACACACACACACACACACACACATACACTTTGGACACACACACACACACTTTGGACACACACATACACTTTGGACACACACACACACACACACACACTTTGGACACACACACACATACAAAATAATAATAATAACATTGTTGTCATTTTTCCTTCAGAGTGGTAACCCAGCAGCAGGCAAGCCATGGACCTGGACCTCTCCCTTACCTAAGCTCACCCCGATTGGTCCGGTCAGGTCACGTGAGTATTTGAGCGACATTAACCTTGTTCCGTCCGACACCTTTGGATATTTCGTTTTCGCGTGCGGGTACAGCCACAATCAAAATAATATCCGCCGACACTTTCCTCCCGTCGTAGTAAATATCTTGGTAATAAAGAACAACACGTGTATGATTTTGCAGCACCTCATAATAATAATAATAGTAATAATATCCACCAACACTTTCCTTCCATCGTAGTAAATATCTTGGTAATAAAGAACAACACGTGTATGATTTTGCACCACCTCATAATAATAATTGAGGGGGTTGAGTTGACGTAAGGTGTTGTTGTTGTAAGATTATATTTTGATATGATACGGATTTATTGGCACGATGGAAGGAAAAAAAGTGTCGGCGGTTATTTGATCGTGGCTGTACATGTGAATATATATGGATGAAGTTATGTGGATGAACGAAATGATATGGAATGGTCACAGCTGGCCCGCTAATTCTCAGACTTCCACCTCCCCCTCCTCCCCCCGGTCAGGTCAGGTCGCGTAAGTATTTGAGCGACATTAATAATTTAGGTGGTCATTCTTTTTTGGTAAATCTGGAATAACTTGATCCCTCCAAAGTATGCCAGGAAACGGAACCGACCGGATTAGTTAAGAGAAATAATGGTGTTCTGTTGCTTGGAATAGTTTGGAAGAATCATTTGCTCCAGTCTGTTGGTAAATCCGGAGTAAATGATTCCTCCAAACTATTCCAAGCAACAGAACACCATTATTTCTCTTAATTAATCTGGTCCTGTTTCCTGGCATACTTTGGAGGAATCAAGTTAGTCTAGTATATCAAAAGTGTACTATTCCCTTTGAGGTGGTAATTCTTTTATGGTACAGCCGACAGCATAAATTCGTGTCCATCTCATGTACTTAATGTTGCTAAAATGACCAGATAGTTGTATTAACACTTACAGAACTTATTGTGGGAGGAGAGGAAGCAACTGAACACATCATGGCCCCATCAAGAATTAAGTACCATATTGACACCATACTAACCTAACCTAACCTAACACTAACCTAACACTAACTTAACCTAACCTAACACTAACCTAACCTAACCTAACACTAACCTAACCTAACCTAACCTAACCTAACACTAACCTAACCTAACACTAACCTAATCATAACAATATTATTACGATAACTAATTAAATTAACACTTACAGAACGTATTGTTGGAGGAGAGGAAGTAACTGAACACTCATGGCCCCATCAAGAATTAAGTACCATATTGACACCATATTAACCTAACCATAACAATATTATTACGATAACTAATTAAATTAACACTTACAGAACGTATTGTTGGAGGAGAGGAAGCTGCTGAACACTCATGGCCGCATCAAGTTGGTTTGTTCTTCAGTGGTGGTTGGTTCTGTGGTGGCTCCCTCATCTCAGATCAATGGGTCCTCACTGCTGCTCACTGCACTGATGGGTAAGTTGGGTTAGGTTAGGTTGGGTTGGGTTGGTTGTGAGGTGATGTGAGGTGAGGTGAGATGAGGTGAGGTTGGGTTGGGTTGGTTGTGAGGTTAGGTTAGGTTGGGTTGGGTGTGAGGTTAGGTTAGGTTAGGTTAGGTTAGGTTGGGTTGGGTTGGGTTGGGTTGGGTTGGGTTGGGTTGGGTTGTGTTGGGTTGTGTTGTGAGGTTAGGTTGGGTTGGGTGTGAGGTTAGGTTAGGTTAGGTTAGGTTAGGTTAGGTTGGGTTGGGTTGGGTTGGGTTGTGAGGTTAGGTTGGGTTGGGTGTGAGGTTAGGTTAGGTTGGGTTGGGTTAGGTTGGGTTGGGTTAGGTTGGGTTGGGTTAGAGGTTAGGTTGGGTTGGGTTAGAGATTGGGTTACTATCAATTTACACTCTTTATTTTGAGTTTGAAATGAAGTGTGTAATAAATGTATGTCATGTTGAACACATTATAATATTCACTAGATTACACTACCCAATGGGGCTGACTTTATTATCTGTGAATATCAGCCATCCCCAACAGGGCTACAAAAAAAAAAAAAAAAAAAAAAAAAAAAAAAAAAAAAAAAATGTTGTAGGCTCTGGTCATTTTCTATTGGATTTGACAACATCTGCCCACATGGATTAATAATCTATGTGAGGTGTACTGCAACCAGAGGCTATTTTTTTTTTTTCCCACTGGTGTGTGGACCGCCAGCACACACGGGGTACATTTCCCTTTGTACAGTCGGTGTCAAATATAATCATACATATAGGGGTAACTCACGTAAGAGTTTGACAGCTTCCCTCTGTTCCTTAGATGATAAACTTTACAATAAATAGGTTAACCACCATCTTTTACTTTAATACAAGCAACTACACACTACTTAACACAATAACATCATATGTGAAAGTGAAAACATTGGAAAGTAAATTGTTTGAGATACCCATATGTGGATGATTATTATTGACCACGACTGTATGTAGCAGTGTAAACTCCCTCCCCCCTTATGGTCCCTTCAGGGCTGGTCTCATGGAAGGTGCATCCCCACTTATACCTCTTGTGGTAACATTATTATTGACCACGACTGTATGTAGCAGTGTAAACTCCCTCCCCCCTTATGGTCCCTTCAGGGCTGGTCTCATGGAAGGTGCAGCCCCACTTATACCTCTTGTGGTAACATGGACTTGTGCCCACACCACTGGCTGAGTGATCAAACACCTTCCCACCAATGAGGCCCCCCAGACTCCCTGGTCCAGTAAGCTGTGATCCAATCTTCCTGGGATGTACTTAGGTAACCCAGGCATATAGGGTACATACACACATAATACCAGTGTACTGTACAATAATTACATCTGGATCAACAAACATAACTTTACCTTGATAAAATATAAGTGACATATACAGTCGCGGTCAAAAATAATCATCCATATAGGAGTAACTCACGTAAAATTTTGACAGCTTCCCTCTGTTCCTTAGCTGATAAACTTTCCAATAAATAGGTAAAGTACCATCATTTAATTTAATACAAACAGCTACACACTACTTAAAACAATAACACACACACACACGTTAACTACCATCTTTTAATTTAATACAAGCAGCTACACACTACTTAAAACCATAAAATTATATGTGAACATGAAAACATTACACAGTAAATTGTTAAAGTTACCCATATGTGGATGATTATTATTGACCGCGACTGTATATTACATTCATTACAGTGCTGAGTATGTAGATGTTGTAATGGGAGCACATAACATCCGACAGAATGAAGAGAGTCAAGTGACAGTGAGGTCCGACACACTTATGACCCATGAAGATTATAACTCCTTCTCTCTGCATAACGACATTGGTCTTATTCAGTTGCCGAGCCCCATCATATTCAGTAAGTATTATAATTATTATTGTACAGCCACAATCAAATATCCACCGACACTTTCTTTCCATCGTAGTAAATATCTTGGTAATAAAGAACAACATGTGTATAAATTTGCAGCACCTCATAATAATAATAATAATAATAATAATAAAAATAAAAATAATAATAATAATAACAATAACAATAACAATAATAATAATAATAATAATAATAATAATAATATCCACCAACACTTTCCTTCCATCGTAGTAAATATCTTGGTAATAAAGAACAACATGTGTATAAATTTGCAGCACCTCATAATAATAATAATAATAATAATAATAAAAATAAAAATAATAATAATAATAACAATAACAATAACAATAATAATAATAATAATAATAATAATAATAATATCCACCAACACTTTCCTTCCATCGTAGTAAATATCTTGGTAATAAAGAACAACACGTGTATAATTTTGCAGCACCTCATAGTAATAATTGAGGGGGTTGAGTTGACGTAAGGTGTTGTATGATTGTATTTTGATATGATACTGATTTATTTGCACAATGGAAGGAAAGTGTCGGTGGTTATTTGATTGTGGCTGTACAGTTGAGCAAGCACACACACACACACACACTACAACGAAAATAGCAAGCAAGCACAAACACACACACACACACACTACAACGAAAATAAGCACACACACACACACACACTACAGCAAAAATAAGCACACACACACTACAACGAATATAAGCAAGCAAGCACATACACACACACACAACGAAAATAGCAAGCAAGCACAAACACACACACACACTACAACGAAAATAAGCACACACACACACACTACAGCAAAAATAAGCACACACACACACACACACTACAACGAATATAAGCAAGCAAGCACATACACACACACACACACACAACGAAAATAGCAAGCAAGCACAAACACACACACACACACTACAACGAAAATAAGCAAGCAAGCACATAAACACACACACACACACACACTACAACGAAAATAAGCACACACACATACACAAACACACACACACTACAACGAAAATAAGCACACACACATTTGATTGTGGCTGTACATTGGAGTGCCTCGATTCCTCCAAAGTATATATGCCAGGAAACAAACAGGACACACACATGAACAAACATAATGGTGTTTGTTTGTTTGTTCTATTGCTTGGAAAAATATTTAGTTTGGAGGAATCGTTTGCTCCAGATTCACCGACAACGAATTCGATCCCTAATTAATTAATATATTATTTTGAACCTTACAGATGACAATATCCGGTCTGTGGCGTTGGCATCACTTGACCCCGGTGTTGGTACCACTGTCACTCTTACTGGTTGGGGGAAGAAATCTGATCGTAAGTCTTGGTAACACTTTCTGTAATATAAAAATAATAATAATAATAATAATAAGTCCTGGTAACACTTTATATCATATAATAATAATAAGTCTTGGTAACACTTTCTATAATATAATAATAATAATAATAGTAAGTCCTGGTAACACTTTCTATAGATAATATATCATCTCCTTCCCTTCCTTTTGTCCTTCCCTCCCTTTCGTCTTTCTCTCCTTCCCTTCCTTTCCTCCTTCTCTCCCTTTCATCATTCCCTCCCTTTCGTCTTTCTCTCCTTCCTTTCCTTTCCTTCCTTTTCTCCCTTTCGTCTTTATCTCCTTCCTTTCCTTCCTTCTCTCCCTTTTGTCTTTCTCTCCTTCCTTTCCTTTCCTCCTTCCCTTCCTTTCCTTTCTGTTGTGATATGCAAGGACACACACACACACACACACACACACTCATAACAATTTTATATCTATAACACAACAGAGGCTCTTGGAATCACGGACGTGCTGAGACAAGTTGACACTCCCATCATGAGTAACGACGAATGTGCCGAAACCTACACCTACGTTATTTATCCCGGTACCATCTGTATTAGTGCTGAGGGCGGCAAAGGTGTCTGTAGTGTAAGTATTTAATTAATGGTGATAAGTTATGGTGTTATTTTCTATATAAGATAAGGCAAAGGTGTCTGTAGTGTAAGTATTTAATTAATGGTGATAAGTTATGGTGTTATTTTCTATATAAGATAAGGCAAAGGTGTCTGTAGTGTAAGTATTTAATTAATGGTGATAAGTTATGGTGTTATTTTCTATATAAGATAAGGCAAAGGTGTCTGTAGTGTAAGTATTTAATTAATGGTGATAAGTTATGGTGTTATTTTCTATATAAGATAAGGCAAAGGTGTCTGTAGTGTAAGTATTTAATTAATGGTGATAAGTTATGGTGTTATTTTCTATATAAGATAAGGCAAAGGTGTCTGTAGTGTAAGTATTTAATTAATGGTGATAAGTTATGGTGTTATTTTCTATATAAGATAAGGCAAAGGTGTCTGTAGTGTAAGTATTTAATTAATGGTGATAAGTTATGGTGTTATTTTCTATATAAGATAAGGCAAAGGTGTCTGTAGTGTAAGTATTTAATTAATGGTGATAAGTTATGGTGTTATTTTCTATATAAGATAAGGCAAAGGTGTCTGTAGTGTAAGTATTTAATTAATGGTGATAAGTTATGGTGTTATTTTCTATATAAGATAAGGCAAAGGTGTCTGTAGTGTAAGTATTTAATTAATGGTGATAAGTTATGGTGTTATTTTCTATATAAGATAAGGCAAAGGTGTCTGTAGTGTAAGTATTTAATTAATGGTGATAAGTTATGGTGTTATTTTCTATATAAGATAAGGCAAAGGTGTCTGTAGTGTAAGTATTTAATTAATGGTGATAAGTTATGGTGTTATTTTCTATATAAGATAAGGCAAAGGTGTCTGTAGTGTAAGTATTTAATTAATGGTGATAAGTTATGGTGTTATTTTCTATATAAGATAAGGCAAAGGTGTCTGTAGTGTAAGTATTTAATTAATGGTGATAAGTTATGGTGTTATTTTCTATATAAGATAAGGCAAAGGTGTCTGTAGTGTAAGTATTTAATTAATGGTGATAAGTTATGGTGTTATTTTCTATATAAGATAAGGCAAAGGTGTCTGTAGTGTAAGTATTTAATTAATGGTGATAAGTTATGGTGTTATTTTCTATATAAGATATTAGTGTGTTCCAGCAGACCGGGGAGGGCATGAGACCTTCGGGTTCTTCGTTAGCCACCCTTGAGAGTGGCCCACCAACACTACCCTATGGAGAATTGGAGGCCTACGGTCCCTCTTGTCCAAGGGAATAGAATAATTAGATTCAGGATCAAATTTCACCCATCAACTGATTTAGTTTCATTAAATTCAGACAACTTACAAATTTGTGTGTTTATATATTGTAGGTAATATTAATGTGTTACAATGTGTTACAAGGTGATGAATTGGAATGATGTTACTGCTGGTGTTACTTCCTTTGTGTTACTGTTGGTGTTACTATAAGTACAGTACAGTAATATTAATGTGTTACAATGTGTTACAAGGTGATGAATTGGAATGATGTTACTGCTGGTGTTACTTCCTTTGTGTTGCTGCCGGTGTTACTATAAGTACAGTACAGTAATATTAATGTGTTACATGTGTTACAAGGTGATGAATTGGAATGATGTTACTGCTGGCATTACTTCCTTTGTGTTACTGTTGGTGTTACTGTCAGTGTTACTATAAGTACAGTACAGTAATATTCACGTGTTACTTGTGTTACAGGGTGATTCTGGTGGACCCATGAACTGGAATGGTGTTACAGCTGGTGTTACTTCCTTCGTGTTACTGTTGGTGTTTATATAAGTACAGTACAGTAATATTCACGTGTTACATGTGTTACAGGGTGATTCCGGTGGACCCATGAACTGGAATGGTGTTACAGCTGGTGTTACTTCCTTGGTGGCTTCGGCTGGGTGTGAGTCTGGTCTACCCCATGGCTTCACTAGTGAGTCTGGTCTACCCCATGGCTTCACTAGTGAGTCTGGTCTACCCCATGGCTTCACTAGGGTCACTTACTTCCTGGACTGGATTCAGGCCAACTCTGGCATCACTCCTTAGTTAATTAGGAGGGAAAGTTTTGTGTTAGTAAATCTGGAGCAACTGAATCCTCCAAACTATTCCAAGCATCAAAAATATCCATATGATTCCTGTATAAAACTGAATCATACATAAATAAATATCCTTATAATTCCTGTATGACTGAAAATATAATGATTACCAACAACAACTAACTTGATCTTTTCTTTAATTAACATCAATGGAAAAAGTATTTGTTTGAAGGAAAAAAAAAAAAAAAAAAAATCACATTCTTTCTATCATCCAAACGTTTGATAATGAGGACATACATACATACATACACTTAGGGAAAGAAAAAAAAAAAAAAAAAAAAAAAAGAGAGAGAGAGAGAAGCTTATTATTAGACATTTCAATAAACCCAACAATATTTTTATTAATTAATTAAAGGGGAAGTACAAATTTGCTACAGATTTACCAACATTGTACTTACCAAACCTTGAAAGTACCTACAATAAATTGTTACCGTGTACAGTCGCGGCACATAGTCCTTGACCAGGGTGTAAGGAGGGGATGTCTGTTCGAGGACTATGTGCCACGACTGTACATACAAGCGAGTCTGTTCACCGATGCTAGTAACACCTGTCTGTCCCTATTGTTAATGGGGTGTGGGAATAGGGGGGGGGGGGAGATAGGGGGGTGCGGGAGTAGCGGGACAGGCTTGGGAGGGGGGGGGGGTCAGGGGGTTGCGGGAACAGGGGTCAGGCTTTCTACCCCCCCCCAAGCCTGTCCCCCCCCCCCCCACCAAGCCTGCCCCCTACTCCCGCACCCCCCTAAACCAGGAAACAAGACCAGATGGACAAAAATAATGGTGTTCTGTTGCTTGGAATAGTTTGGAGTAACCTGTTGATAAATGTGGAGCAAATGAATCCTCCAAACTATTCCAAGCAACAAGAGAACACCATTATTTTTGTGCATCTGGTGCTGTTTCCTGGTTTAACAACAGGGATAGACAGTTGTTAATAGCATCGGTGAACAGACTCCCTTGTATGTACACGGTAACAATTTATTGTAGGTGCTTTCAAGGTTTGGTAAGTACACTTGTTGTACCTGGACTCAGTTAGCAAGGGAGGCGAGCACCTTGTAGAGGAGAGTCTGGTCTGTCGTGGTCGAGTACAGCAGCATGGCGTCTGGAGCAGGCGAGGTCGGCGGCAGGAGAGGAGAGGTGAGGTGAGTCCAGGTGAGCAACTAGCAGGAGAGGTGAGTCCAGCAGGTGAGCAACTAGCAGGAGAGGTGAGTCCAGGTGAGCAACTAGCAGGAGAGGTGAGTCCAGCAGGTGAGCATCTAGCAGGAGAGTGACCCAAGAAGATTTAGTTAGGTCTTTATGCCAATCGGTATTCTAGAATGGAGGAGGAGGAGCCGGTATCAACAATGGCGTTCCTGGCTTCTTCCCCAATTTCCCTGTAGGCAGTTACTTCCTCTCACAACAGACTGTCCTCAACAACCTCTATTTTCCCCAACCTTTCTCCCCTCTAATACACTTAGCAATTATAATCTTTAAATAAGCTTCTTTCATACAAAAATAAATAACCTTCACAAACATAGCTAAATAATACTAATAATTATTTATTAACAAATAATACTTAGCAATTTCCCCTATTGAATATTGGAACTCTCTTTTTTCCTCCATTTTCAAACACATTCTATTTTCTCTCTAGACCTAAATTTTATAAAAATAAAGGTTACAACGACTGAATAGCCATGAAAATTAAGAAGGGAAATACTCAACAACATTTAGTCACTTTAACATTGATTATTTGATATCGGGTCTCCTGTTTATAAGAATTCCTATGAACCATTTTGAATTTAAGTCCACCCCTTGTATTCAAGCTATTCATCTATATGACAATATTAACACCTAAATAATTACAATTCATTTCAAAACTAAACAGGTAATTATAAATAAACTAGACATATAAATCAAAACATACTTTTCCAATAATAATTACAACGCAATTAATTAATTCCTATATGGTAATATATATACGTACCTCATGTTAACCTCCCACTCTCCATTCTCTCCGTTAATCTTAGTTTTTATCCATTCAGGAGGTGGAGCCAAAGGGGAAGGCGGTGTGGGGGTGAGACCTAGCTTCCCCCACATATAGGTTTTAAGGTTTTTATTGTATTTTTATTGTATTTTAGTGTTTTTAAGATTTTAATTTCTATGACTGCATGTTTTTATATTTTGTGATAATTTCTTTTAAATTTATGACCTTGTTTTTAGCTTTTGACAATGCCGACGGCCCGTGTCCCTCCGGGAATGAGCACTGCATTGGCCTTGCCAGCCATCAGTGGCCCCCCAATGGGGGAGTGGACAGATATGGCTACTGGCGGGGGAGGGTCTCCGGGTTGCCCTGTAGAGGGAGTAGGGAAGAGGGATTGTATGAGAGTGGTAGCTGTGAATGTGAATGGAATGACGGATGGGACCAAGAGGCGAGAGATTGTAGAATGTTTTAAGAAAGGAAGAGTGGATGTGATGGGAGTGACGGAGACACACGTGAAAGGATGTGGAGTGGTTGAGTGTCAGGAAGGAAGGGAGAGTGGACTGTGGGAGGGAATGGAGGGAGGAGTAGTATGGACGGGCATGAATGAAAAGAGTAAAGGAAGAGGGAAGGAAGGGTGTGCGCTGTTGGTGTCTCCGTGGGTGTGGAAGGGAGTGGATGGACATGGGTGGAATGGATCGAGGATTGTATGGATGACTGGAAAGATTGGCTTGGTGAAGTATGCTTGGGTGTGTGCTTATGCACCAGTGAATGAAAAGAGTAAGACAGGGAGAGAGAAGATGAGAGTGTTTTGGGAAGAGCTGAATGCATGTCTGAGAGGAATTGATAATGGAAGGAGAATAGTGATGATGGGAGACATGAATGGAAAGGTGGGAGGTGAGGAAGTGGGGAATATTGTGGGTAAATGGGGTGTAGAAGGAACAAATGAGAATGGTGAATATCTGGTGGATGTCTGTGCTGAGAGGGGGTTGTTCTTGGCGAACACCTTCTTTCAGCACAAGATGATCCACAGGTATACATGGAAGAGAAGGGATGAGAGAGGAGAGCAGAAGAGTTTGATTGATTATGTGGCAGTGGATGAAAGGTTGAGGAAGGATGTGTATGACGCAAAAGTAGTGAGAGGAATGGTCCATTGCTCCGACCATTTTGCGGTGTTGGTGAGGATGAAGGTTAGGGTTAAGTGGGAGTATAGTAGGAGGGATGAAGGGGTGAGGAATAAGAGGGTGGTGGCTAGTGGGAAATTAGATGTAGAAGAGTATAGGGAGGAATATAAGAGGAGGGTGGGTGAGGCGCTGGGGGATGTAAGGATGGGGATAGGGGAGGGAGTGGGAGTGAATGCGGTGTATGAAATGTTTAAGATGAGAGTATTAAGGACAGCAGCAGAGGTAGTAGGATATAAGTCACAGAAGAGGGGCAAGAAAGGGAGTGCTTGGTGGACAGAAGAAGTGAAAGATGCTGTAGAGGATAAGAGGAAGGCATATCGGAGAACACTACAGAGGAATGTGCCGGAAGAAGTGAGAGAGAGATGGAAAAGAGAATATAATGTGTGTAAGAGACAAGTGAAAATGATGGTGAGTGAGAGTAAAAGGAGAGTGGATGAGGAGTTTGGTATGAAGCTGAGTGAAAAGTTCAAAGAGAACAAGAAATTATTCTGGAAGGAGGTTAAAAGAGAAAGAGGAGAAGGAAAGTCTGGTAGTGTGAGAATGAAGAGAGAGGATGGAGTTACTGTGAGTAGAAGTGAGGAAGTGAAAGAAGTGTGGAAGAGGCATTTTGATGGTCTGATGAATGGGGGGACGGGAGGGGAGGCGGTGGTGACATGCATGGGGATGGAGGCAGGTGGTAGACGACAGGGTGTACAGGGAGATTTAGGAAGGGAAGAGGTTAGGAAAGCAATAGGAAAGTTGAAGATGGGAAAGGCACCAGGGGTGGATGGGATAACTGCTGAAATGTTAAAGTGTGGGGGGGAGGTAGTGGTGGAGTGGATGTTGCTTATATGTACATTGGCCTGGAGGCAGGGAGAGGTGCCAGAGGATTGGAGGAGAGCCATAATTGTACCTTTGTATAAGGGGAAGGGAAGTAAGGATGAGTGTGGTAGCTATAGGGGAATAAGCCTTCTTAGTGTACCGGGGAAGGTTTACGGGAAGGTTCTGACTGAGAGACTGATGGAAGTAACAGGGAATAAAGTTAGTGAGGAGCAGGGAGGGTTCAGAAAGGGTAGAGGATGTGTGGACCAAATATTTGCATTAAAATCAATAGTGGAGAAGTATATTGGGAAGGGTAAGAAGTTGTATGCTGCCTTCATGGACTTGGAGAAGGCATATGATAGAGTTGATAGGAAAGCTATGACAGAGGTGTTGAGAATTTATGGAGTTGGGGGGCCTTTACTGAAAGGCATTGAGGCTTTTTATGCAGATGCAAAAGCATGTGTACGGGTAGAGGGTGATCTAAGTGAGAGTTTTAATATTAGTGTAGGGCTGAGACAGGGGTGTGTTATGTCACCATGGCTGTTCAATATATATATGGATGGTTGTATGAGAGAGGTGAAAGCCAAAGTGAATGGTCTGGGGGTGAAGTTGAGGTTGAATGAAGCAAATTGGTCCCTGGTGGCAAGTTTGTTTGCGGATGACACTGTGCTGATGGCTGAGAGTGAAAGGAATTTACAGAGAGTGGTGGACGAATTTCAGTCTGTGTGTAAACGAAGGAAATTGAAGGTGAATGTGGGTAAAAGTAAAGTGATGGTATTTGAAAGAGCAGAAACTGAAGTGATTGACTTTGCTACACCTTACAGAGTGGCTGTACCAACTGGGACGAAATGTGAGATAACTCTGAGGGGTGAGAGGATGGAGGAAGTGAAGGAGTTTAAGTACCTGGGTACAGTTATGTGTAAACATGGAAGTATGGAAGGAGAAATTAGGGAGAGAGCAGTGAAGGGTAGACAGGTCATAGGATCACTGGGGAGGATTATGAAGGGTAGAAGTGTGAGTATGGAAGTGAAAAGGGGACTACGAAATAGTATAATCCTGCCAACACTGACATATGCGTCGGAGACATGGACATGGAATAGGGCGCATCAGTCTAGAATAGGTGCTGTGGAAATGAGTTACTTGAGAGGAGCATGTGGACTTACTAGATGGGATGGAGAAAGTAATGAGAGTGTATATGAGAGATGTGGTATGAGTGAGAAGGCAATTGGTATTGAGTGTGGAGTGGTTGAGAGAGTGAAACGTAATACATTGAGATGGTATGGACATGTGGAGAGAATGCAAGGCGAGGAGTTTGTAAAGAAGGTGTATGGAAGTGAAGTTGTAGGACCTGGTGTGAGAGGCAGACCACCGGTTAGATGGCAGAACAGAGTGGAAGAGTATGTAAAGGAGAGAAACATGAGGGGCAGAGTAGGGCTTGAACAAGTAAGGAGGGAGTGTTGGAACAGGGAGAACTGGAGACACTTCTGTCGTGGCCACCCCCTTGAGGGAAGTTCCCGGAGGGAACGAGGCGTCGGAGCTATAGATAGATAGATAGAAGAGAAAATGGCGCTTTTAATATAAAGAGTGACTAATGTAAAAATGGAGTGTTACATTCTTGACAATAAAATAAATAAGAAGATTATACATGAATCCACCTAACATATTTTTATACTCGAATATTTATATATTTAATTATCAATAAAACAAAATAATTGCACAAATATTAGCCTTCTTAAGAGAGAGAGAGAGAGAGAGAGAGAGAGAGAGAGAGAGAGAGAGAGAGAGAGAGAGAGAGAGAGAGAGAGAGAGAGAGAGAGAGAGAGAGAGAGAGAGAGAGAGAGAGAGAGAAAGGGAGGGGTAGGTGAGGCAGTGTTTATAATTCTGTTTATAATTCTGGTTAGAATGCCTTTTTATTATAATTATTATATATTAAATAAAGTATTGACCTTCAAATTCTTATAAAATTTTGAGAATGTTTAAAAATATTGACCTCCAAATTCTTATAAAATTTTGAGAATGTGTTAAAATATTGACCTCCTTATATTCTTTAAAAAAATTCCTAACGCGACCCTAATAGACTTACAACGGCCGAAGTGAGCGGTGCGATGCCGTGAACCGACCGACTCTGAATACCGTTGACGAGCGTCGACAACTGAAAAGAAATTATTATGATTATTGTTGTTATTATCATTATTATTGGTATTATTATTATTATTGGTATTATTATTATTATTGGTATTATTATTATTGGTATTATTGTTATTATTATTGGTATTATAATTATTTTATTATTATTATTGTTATTATTATTTTATTATTATTATTGGTATTATTGTAATTATTTTATTATTATTATTATTATTATTATTTAACTTATAAACCCTTAATTAGATTTTTATTAATAGACTTTTATTAATAACTACAACTTATGGTATTAGTATAGAATTATTTCGGTAATTTTTTTTTTGGACTATTCTAACACACTTTTCATCTATGGTGTTTCTTATACAATCTTAATTTGGAAATCAGTCTGCCCTCACTCTACTAAATAAATAAATAAATAAATAAATTAATTAATAAAATATTTTGGTATTTATTGAAAGAATTACCGTTTTGTAGCAGTGTTGCCAGATCCGGCTAGGTCCCAGTATTTTGCCCCGGTTATTTCCCGGTAGTTTGGCCAGGTTAGGTCCCGGTAGTCTGCTGTTGTCTAGGTTAGGTTAGGTCAGGTCAGGTCAGGCTAATTTCAAAATGCCCCATTTGAATATGCCCTATCTTGGAAATGGGGCATTTGCGGAGGAAATGCCATAGAAGAAAATAGTCTTAGAATGGTCTAAATAAGTGGGTAATGAAGGTAGAAAAACCGTATGCAATAACGGTATTTCTTTCAATATTTACCAAATTATTTAATTCACTATATATATTGTATACCTATTTTAGTATCATTACCCACTATTTTGGAACATTCTAACACACTTTTCATCTATGGTATTTCTTATACAATCTTAATTTGGAAATCAGTCTGCCCTCACTCTACTAAATAAATAAATAAATAAATTTAATAAAATATTTTGGTAAATATTGAATGAATTACCGTTATTGGGTACGGTTTTTCTACCTTCATTACCCACTTATTTAGACCATTCTAAGACTATTTTCTTCGCAAATGCCCCATTTCCAAGATAGGGCATATTCAAATGGGGCATTTTGAAATTAGCCTGACCTTACCTGACCTAACCTAACCTAGACCACATCAGACTACCGGGACCTAACCTGGGCAAACTACCGGGAAATCATCGTGATAAAGTACAATAAATGACTGGGGCAAAATACTGGCAACACTGCTGCAAAACGGTAATTTTTTCAATAAATACCAATATTTTTAACACTCGGGTCCCACCAGCTGTATAATTTATCGTCTTATTTATCCATTTATCGTTATTTATTTACACCACGGGGGTCCTTTATTAACTCATAAACACCTTGAAATAGTCAGGGAATAAATAATAAATAAAATAAAGGCAGTAATAACAAAATAATGATAAATTTTTCCTCTCACCGGATCATTTTTTATCGTCTTATTTCATCAATTATCGCCTTATTTATCCACTTATCGTTATTTATCTACACCACAGGGGTCCTTTATTAACTCATAAACACCTTGAAATAGTCAGGGAATAAATAAATAATGAAATGGTCAATATTTATTTTCCCGTGATAAATTTTTCCACTCACGGGTTCATTTTTTATCGTCTTATTTAATCAATTATCGCCTTATTTATCCACTTATCGTTATTTATTTACACCACAGGGGTCCTTTATATACTTATTAACACCTTGAATAGTCAGGGAATAAATAATTAATTAAATAATGTCAATATTTACCCGTGATAAATATGGAGTGAGTCTTGGCGCCATCATATTTGTTTTGGTCTCGTCAGTGTTACCAGATATGTTTGTTGTTGTGTAGTGCGCAGTGTTGCCAGGTCTGCTTGATGAAATTTTCCCAACTTAAACAGAATTTCCCTTTTTTACCTCAAAAATTCCCTGTTTACTCTTCAACAATCTTTATATAATTTCCCCATAGTTACCTCTAATTCTCTATGCCTAAGAATAATTCCCCATACTTGGCATCACTGTCTCTTGTTGATTAGTGCATAGTGTTGCCAGATAGGATATATTCGCATGGTTGTCAACTTGTCAAACTCATTTACCCCAGCGTGCCATATTTAATTTATTAGAGTATACAGTACACGGGCCAGATAATTATGAACAGATCGATACCACTTATTGGTAAAGGTACAGAAGTGGACCTTACTGTATAATAGATATTTTACTGTCATTACCCACTATTTTGGACCATTCTAAGACACTTCTTCTATGGTTTTTCTTCCTCAAATGCCCCGTTTCCAAGATAGGGCATATTCAAATGGGGCATTTTGAAATTAGCCTGACCTTACCTGACCTGACCTAACCTAACCTAGACCGCATCAGACTACCGGGACCTAACCTGGGCAAACTACCGGGAAATAATCGTGATAAAGTACAATAAATGACAGGGGTAAAATACTAGGACCCAGCCGGATCTGGCAACACTGCTGAATTCAGGTCCACTTCTGTACTAATACCCACTTATTAATCAAGATAAAACTATTGTATGATATAAATCACAAAAAAAGGCAGTAAATTGTTTGAGATACCCATATGTGGATGATTAGTATTGACCACAACTGTATTGTTCCCTCCTAACACAGAGTACAACACATAACAAAAGAACATCCCCAGGCTATTGTATCAATTCACATCACTTGTGTACCTCTCATGGCTCCAATATCATATATCATTATGTATATACACTGTATGACTTTCCTTTTCCTAGCCCTAGCTATCATTTGCTAGGTGTCAGAAAAAAACACTGTTCACTTGAAATATATGGTATTTTCCTAATACACTCGACACTTGAAATATATGGTATTTTCCTAATACACTCGACACTTGAAATATATGGTATTTTCCTAATACACTCGACACTTGAAATATATGGTATTTTCCTAATACACTCGACACTTGATTTAATGGACCCCCATTTAAAGGATTTCAGATTTAACAGACACTTTTTGCTACCAGACAATCATTATGCATCAGACAGAAAGTGTGTTACTTGAAAATATTCTGTGGACTAACTAGGTGTCAGTGTGGCTGTAAAGGTAAGGAAGGAGGTGTTGGTAGTCCACTGTCCAAGGACCCCTCAATATTTTATCCAAGTGGTGCGGGAATAGGGGGACAGGCTTTGGGGGTTTAGGGGTGTGTGGGTGTTTTTGGGGGGTGCGGGAGTAGGGGGACAGTCTTGGGGGGGGGGTTAGGAGGGTGCGGGAATAGGGGACAGGCTTTCTACCCACCCCAAGCCTGTCCCCATATTCTGTGCCCCCCCCCCCAAGCCTATCCCCTACTCCCGCACCCCCTTAAGGGACCCTGTGATGTAGTCAGAAAATTGGAGGTAAATGAGTCCTTCAAATATTATCATGAAACACTATCTATGTGGAAGGAAGGAGGTTGTCTGGTGGCATAGTCAGGAGGAATCAGAAGCCTCCAAGTCTCACCAAACATCACCAATATAGAAGCAGCTTGTCTGGTGGCATAGTCAGGAGGAATCAGAAGCCTCCAAGTCTCACCAAACATCACCAATATAGAAGCAGCTTGTCTGGTGGCATAGTCAGGAGGAATCAGAAGCCTCCAAGTCTCACCAAACATCACCAATATAGAAGCAGCTTGTCTGGTGGCATAGTCAGGAGGAATCACAAGCCTCCAAGTCTCACCAAACATCACCAATATAGAAGCAGCTTGTCTGGTGGCATAGTCAGGAGGAATCACAAGCCTCCAAGTCTCACCAAACATCACCAATATAGGAGGTTGTTTGGTGGCATAGTCAGGAGGAATCAGAAGCCTCCAAGTCTCACCAAACATCACCAATATAGCAGCTTGTCTGGTGGCATAGTCAGGAGGAATCACAAGCCTCCAAGTCTCACCAAACATCACCAATATAGCAGCTTGTCTGGTGGCATAGTCAGGAGGAATCACAAGACACCAAACAAGTCTCAAAAACCATCACAGGGTCTTTAATTAATCATACCAAAGGTTTGAGGAAAAACTTGACAAAAAAAAGAACACAACTGTATTACTCCATGTTGAACCAGCACAACCTTCCAAGCACTTGAACAGAACATAACTGTATTACTCCATGTTCAACCAGCACAACCTCCCAAGCACTTGAACAGAACATAACTGTATTACTCCATGTTCAACCAGCACAACCTCCCAAGCACTTGAACAGAACATAACTGTATTACTCCATGTTGAACCAGCACAACCTCCCAAGCACTTGAACACTTAACATAAGTGTTGTAACACACCAAATAGTAATGGTACAATTAACAATAACTATAGCAAGTGTTCTTAGAGGGTGGGTTGGCTTTCTGTGAACACAAATGAGAGTGGTAAGAGAAAGCCCATGTCTCCTGACTAACTCAAGAAACAATAAGTAACAATATAATATATATAATGGGTGGAAGAGTGCGGGAGTAGGGGACAGGCTGTAGGGGGGTGAGGGAGTAGGGGGACAGGCTTGGGGGGGGTTTAGGGGGTGCGGGAGTAGGGGGACAGGTTTGGAGGGGGGGTTAGGGGGGTGCGGTAATAGTGTTAATATATATATATATATATATATATACTCACTTGACAGACATACAAACATAGTATAATATACTCACTTGACAGACATACAAACATAGTATAATATACTCACTTGACAGACATACTGTATATATACCATACATACCTTGCTTAGCCTTATAGCTGAGCCTTCTGTGGTGGTGTTGGCCTTATAGCTGAACCTTCATGCCTTCTGTGGTGGGTTGTGTGAGATTAATGATAGGCAAAGTGTACTGGAAATGTATGATAAAGAAGAAATAAAGAAACTACAAAGGTTAGAAAACAGTGTGGGAGCGCCTAGTTATACGCAAGAAACTGTAATAAGGGTAGGATTATGGAGGGACAATTAAAATACTGGCAGCATATTCTAAGAGGTGAAAGTAACATTCTACTGGAGAGTGTGATACAAGAAATGAGGTTGGAAAAAGAGGAAAAATAAGTGGATTGGAAGGCTGTTGGAAGATAGAAGAATGATGGGAATAAGAGGAATAGACATTAACAATGCTGAAATCGGTGAAAAAGTAGGAAAAAAGAAAGGTGGAAAAGTGAGATGCAAGTAAAAGATAGTCTGAAGCTGTATAGAGAGTGGAGAAAAGAACTGGGAGGACAAGAAGACATTTACAATAACACCAAAGCAGTGATAATTATGTTCAAGTGTCGTACCAACAATATCAACTTGGGAGACAGAAAGAGGTTTAGTAATCAAACAATGGAATGTACAGTCGCGGTCAATAATAATCATCCACATATGGGTATCTCAAACAATTTACTGTCTAATGTTTTCACGTTTACATATGATGTTATTGTTTTAAGTAGTGCGTAGCTGCTTGTAGTAAAATAAAAGATGGTACCAAACCTATTTATTAGAAAGTTTATCATCTAAGGAACAGAGGGAAGCTGTCAAACTCTTACTTGAGTTACCCCTATATGGATGATTATATTTGACACCGACTGTATATATAATGTGTGGAAATGAAAAGGAAGATGTCATACACTTCCTACTACACTGTGAAGCCTATAGTGTAGAAAGGAATAAAAACACATAGTGCTACAGCATCCATATATATATATAACTATGATGAAGAAAATATAATTGGGAAGTTTCTATATGACAGCAGTATAATTGACCAAAGCAAATCAACAATTTATCAATTCTGGCAGATAAGAGAAAAAGATAAAAAAGTTTATCTGTAAAAACCGAGTAAAACAAGACCCAGACCATAGACATTGTGAAGTACATGAGGAAGTAGAGTGGTAATTCACAATGACGTGAAGAAAAACCCACTTTTTATAGACAGAAAGTATTTAATATGGATGTTTGTGAGGCAACAACTACCTCCCTCTTCAGATTCAACTCTGTACTGCTGAAGAGGGAGGTAGTTGTTCACTCACAAACGTCCATATTAAATACTTTCTGTCTATAAAAAGTGGGTTTTTCTTAATATCAGGAAGTATCGTTGACCTTATAGCCGAGCCTTCATGCCTTCTGTGTTGGTGTTGGTCTGGGGTGCTGGGTGTAGGGTGTTGGTCTGGGGTGCTGGGTGGGGTTTGGGGTGTGTGGGAATAGGGGGACAGGCTTGGGGGGGGTTTAGGAGAGGTGCGGGTTTTTTTGGGGGTATCGGGAGGGTTTTTTTGGGTGCGGGAGTAGGGGGACAGGCTTGGGGGGTGGGTTACGGGGGTGCAGGAATAGGGGCCAGACTTTCTACCCCCCCTCCAAGCCTGTCCCCCTATTCCAGCACCCCCCAAACCCCACACCAAGTAGCACATCACATCACTTGTGTTTCTTACAGTAGACCTCTTGTAAATATTCATACGTCCTCCATCTTGGTGGTGTGACCTGTAAATATTATTGATTGATATTAGGCAACATAACAGCCAAGGTCATATGGCACCCGAGGAAGAAGGAAAGTCATTGACAAGTGGGACAGTCAAGGGGGAAATTTTGTGTTGGTAAATCTGGAGTAACTGATTCCTCCAAACTATTTTTCCAAGCAACAACAGAACACCATTATTTTGGTTCTTCTGGTTCTGTTTCCTGGCATACTTTGGAGGAATCAAGGCACTCCAATGTAACAAAAGTGAATAAATAAGAAATAACCTACTACAATAATATTTAATGTAATATTTAATGTAACAAAAGTGAATTACCTCCTTAAGGGATCTGTGATGTAGTCAGATAATTGGAGTTATACGAATCCTTCAAATATTACTACAAAACACCACCTATATGGAAGGAGCTTGTTTCATGGCAGTCAGGAGGAATCAGAAGCCTCCAAACACACACACACACACACACACCTATATGGAAGGAGCTTGTTTCATGGCAGTCAGGAGGAATCAGAAGCCTCCAAACACACACACACACACACACCTATATGGAAGGAGCTTGTTTCATGGCATGGTCTGGAGGAATCAGAAGCCTCCAAACACACACACACACACACACCTATATGGAAGGAGCTTGTTTCATGGCATGGTCTGGAGGAATCAGAAGCCTCCAATTTTAAAACATGATCACAAGGTCCTTAATAAAACGTATATAAAATTGATAAAAACATACATACAGACACGTACACAATGAAATGATCTATCTGTACGTATAACTGGAAGTGCGTACATGGCCCAGAAACACACACACATATCCTATAAACACTCACATACAAACATACATACATATATATATATACACACACACACATACATACATATATATATACACAGACACACACATATACAAACATACATACAGTATTGGTCACGGAGAGAGAGAGAGAGAGAGAGAGAGAGAGAGAGAGAGAGAGAGAGAGAGAGAGAGAGAGAGAGAGAGAGAGAGAGAGAGAGTTACAAGGAGTTACAAGGAAAAGAAGTACCCTAGGGGACCTTACGATCCATACAAAGAGGGTACCTGTGGCTTTAGTTGCGCAAGTAGGCGACCGTCCTCGAATGTGTCATGTGAAACCATCAAGGAACACTCGCACAACGGCTTAAACACCTAGACGGTGGTTTAAGGCTTTGTCTAATCTGGACTTGAACTGATCCACAGAGTTGCTGTTGACCACATCAGCAGGAAGCGCATTCCAAGTACCGCAGATGCTGTATGTAAAGAACTTACCACACAGATCACGGTTGTATCGCTTTAGTTCAAGTTTGTAGCCATGATTCCTGGTTGTGCCCTCACTGAGTTGGAAAATGTCCCTGTAGTCTACATTGTCAAAGCCTCGTAGTATTTTAAACACTTCGATAAGCTGACCACGCAGTCTCCGGGTTTCCAAAGAGAATAGGTCGAGTTCTACCAACCGATCTTTATAGCTCTTGTGTCTAAGAGAGGGTATAAGTTTGGTTGCCCTGGCTTGCACTCGTTCCAATCTAGCGATATCCTTCCGGTAAGAAGGACTCCAAAACTGGACTGCATACTCCAGGTGCGGTCGGACAAGGGAATTGTACAGACAAAGTACTATCTCCTTGTTCCGGTATCCAAACTGTCGCTTTATGTACCCTAACATCCTTTGGGCTTTCTTCTCAGCCTCAATACACTGCTTTGAGAACTTGAGGTCGCTGGTGATAGTTACACCCAAGTCTTTCTCAGTATCAGTGCTTACGAGAGCATTGCCCTTAAGGTCATACTCTGTTCGGGGGTTTCTGTGGCCTATATGCATAACTTTGCATTTGTTCACGTTAAATGGCATTTGCCACGTGTCAGACCACTCCCCGATCTTCCTAAGATCTTCTTGTAAGCGGGTAGTATTTCCTTCTTTCGCGACATTCATACCAAGCTTAGTATCATCGGCGAATTTGGAAATCTTGGCAACCATGTCACCATCCACGTCATTAACATAGATGATAAACAGTAGTGGTCCCAGAACAGAACCTTGGGGAACACCGCTAGTAACGGGCACCCACTCTGAAGCCTGTCCATTCACTACCACCCGCTGCCGTCTGTCACTTAGCCAGTTCTCTATCCAATTTGCCACATTTCCGTCTATGCCCAGTGCACGCACTTTCCGAAGGAGGCGGCGGTGGGGTACCTTATCAAAGGCTTTCTGAAAGTCTAAGTAGACAACATCGACCGCTTTATCCCGATCATGCTCACTGAAAACAAAATGGAAGAATTCCACCAGATTTGTGAGGCATGACCGGTGCTGCCGGAACCCATGCTGGGAACCCCTCAGTAGCAAATTTGATTCTAAGTATGCTGTTATT
>JAWQEG010004976.1:0-60985 GCA_033782935.1 Petrolisthes cinctipes
TATGCCGTGATGTGTGTGTGTGTATGTGTGTGTGTGGTAGGCTCTATGCCGTGATGTGTGTGTGTGGTAGGCTCTATGCCGTGGTGTGTGTGTGTGTGTGTGTGGAAGGCTCTATGGCCGTGATGTGTGTGTGTGTGTGTGTGTGTGTGTGTGTGTGTGTGTGTGGTAGGCTCTATGCCGTGATGTGTGTGTGTGAGCAAGGTCGCCGTCTCCTTTCATTACATCTTTCGTAATCCAATTTTATACTTATTTCTTTATACTTATTCCATCTCTCTCTCTCTCTCTCTCTCTCTCTCTCTCTCTCTCTCTCTCTCCGTACAAATTTCACTTAAACAATTTATTCACTAGTAGATTTATACAGTTGAACTCATTCTATTAGCATACTAGATTATTAGGCTATTACGGTATTATTATTATTATTAGGCATCCGTACTTTGCACAAGTTAGGGATATTAGAGAGGATGTGTAAGCCCAAAAGATATACCTGTATATAATTATTTTCAGTTCAAATACAACATATATTATATTTTGTAAATATGTATATACATGTCTCTTCTTGAATATAATAGAATAAAATGGTTAAATTGCCTGTTACCCAGCCCCAGCGCTCGTGGCTCTATCAAGCGATTCAAGCCTCATCAGTCAGTCACATTGTAGTTAGATTAATATTATTTTTATTATTATTATTTATATGATTTTCATGAATAGCTTTAAATAGTAGATTTAAAGCCAGGTGGAACAAAATGTGTCCATTATATAATAATAATAATAATAATAATAACTAAATTTTTATCTTAGGAGTGAACACTACATCTATATAATTAGCCTAGGCCTATATAGGCTAACCACATTGCCATACACGCGGCCTTCTGTGTGTGTGTGTGAGTAGGCAAGTAAGCGTATGTAGGCTATAGGCCTATGTGTGTGTGTGTGTGTGTGTGTGTGTGTGTGTGTGTGTGTGTTTGTGTGTGTGTGTGTGTGTGTGTCGGCAAGTGTATGTAGGCTATATGTATGTATGCAAGTGTGTGTGTGTGTGTGTTGTGTGTGTGTAGGAGTATGCCTATGTGTGTGTATTCAAGTAGCCTAAGTGTCTGTAGGTCCTATGTGTGTGTAAACAAAAGTGATACAAAGGAGAATGATACATACAATGAGGATGGATTGAAAAGAAGCACGAAGGAACTAGTAGGAAAAGAGGGACAGAGAGAAGGTGATAAAGAGGTGGGTAAGCAAGCATGAATGAGATAGAAGGAAAGAGGGATAGGAAGGTGAAAAAGTGGCGGGACAGCAAACACACGAAGGAAATAGGTCTACTGTAGAAGGAAGAGAGGGACAGGGAGAAGGTGATAAAGAGGTGGGTCAGCAAGCACGAATGAGATAGAAGGAAAGGAGGGACAGGAAGGTGAAAAAGTGATGGGACAGCAAACACACAGAAGGAAATACTGTAGAAGGAAAAGAGGGACAGGGAGAAGGTGAAAAAGAAGTGCGACAGCCAACACGATGGAAATAGAAGGAACAGAGGGACAGGGAGGTGATTGAGAGGTGGGACAGGCAGAGGATGACAGAGCGATAGGATAGCAAGCACGAAGGAAATATAAGGAAAAGAGGGACAGGGAGAAAGTGACAAAAGAGGTGGAACAGAAAGCACAATGGATATAGACGGGAAGGAGAGACAGTTGAAAAGCTGAAAGGAGGGAGAAGGTGATAGAGAGGTGGGAAGTAAGGTGATGGAGAGATAGAATAGCAAGATCAAAGGAAATAGAAAGAAGAGAGGGACAGTTGAATAATGTTAAAGGAGTGGCTGGGTCCGAAATGGTGCCCAAAAAAATATAAATGAAACCATGGCATGAAAGCAAAAACTAAATGGGGTTGGTAGGATGAAAAAATGATGCAAATGTGAAAGAATGATGAGACGGTAATTATAGCAAGGTGTTGAAAAGAAGTAATTAGAATGAGAGTTTATTATCAAACACACACGCACACACACACACACAATCTTACAATCTCTCTCTCTCTCTCTCTCTCTCTCTCTCTCTCTCTCTCTCTCTCTCTCTCTCTCTCTGTGTGTGTGTGTGTGTGTGTTCTGATGGTGAGTGATGAGGGTGTGTATGTGTGTGTAGTTGTGATGGATGGATGGAGGGGAACGATATATTATCATTATCATAAAAATACTTATAATAGTTATCATATTATTATTGTTACTGGTACGAAGGTAAGCAGGAGGAGGTAGAAGGAAATTATGATTGATTGAGAGTGAAAGATGACCCAGTAGGAAGAGGGAGAATGTGATAGAGAGGAGGGACAGCAAACAATAAGGAGAGAGAGAGAGAGAGAGAGAGAGAGGAGAGAGAGAGAGAGAGAGAGAGAGAGAGAGAGAGAGAGAGAACGAACGGGACGGGGTAGGGGGTGAAGGTTGGGGAATGATGGAGAGGTGGTGATGGTGGGAAGGGTCGTGTGTGTGTGTGTGTGTGTGTGTAATGACAGATGTAATGGCTGGGGTGGTAATAACGCCAATAAAACTCTTCCGTACACAGTAATTAGGCTAGAGAGAGAGAGAGAGAGAGAGAGAGAGAGAGAGAGAGAGAGAGAGAGAGTTAGTTTCTTTTGAGTGAACTTCTGGCGTCCTTCTGACTCTTCCAAATTAGGCTATTTCAAGAAACAGATAAATCCTATTTGTAATATTGAGGTCATTTCGTTTGTTCTTGCAGTTCCTACTCTTTATAGGCTACAATCAATTTTTCTTTCTGTCCCTCCTTTCCATCGTGCTTGCTGTTCCACTTTCTATCATCTTTTCCCTCCCTATCAATTCTTCAAATGTCTCTCCTTTCTTTCTATTTTCTTCTTCGTGTTTGCTGCCCCATCCCTCTATCACTTTCCTTCTCCCTGTCCCCCCTTTCCTTCCATTTCCCTGGTGCTTGCTATCCCACCTCTCTCTCACCTTCCTTTTCCCTGTCTCTCCTTTCCGTCCCTTGTGTGTATCTTTCGTATATATTTGCTATCCCTCCTCTATTATCACTATCACCTTTTCTCTCATCCTACAGAGTTTTTCAGGTCCAGGGTGTCTTCTTTCACACACACACACACATCTCTCTCTCTCTCTCTCTCTCTCTCTCTCTCTCTCTCTCTCTCTCTCTCTCACAAGTCTGACCATAATATAGGGACAATATCCGTCTGTAAGTCAGTGTTTCTCAATCTGTGTTTTTTTCCTCTGTACAGTTACACACATGAAACAGACAAATGTAAAAAACGGGTCCCATCATGCATCGTAGAAAAGGAAGGACACAACGTCTTGACACGCACACATACACAACGTCTCATTCTACCTACCGGGTACCTTATGCTACACACACACACACACACACACACACACACACACACACACACACACACACACAAAGCCTCTCATCCTACCCTATGCTACACACACACACACACTCACAAAGCCTCTCATCCTATCCTATGCTACAAACATACACACAAAACCTCTCATCCTACCCTATGCTACACACACACACACACACACACAAAACCTCTCATCGTACCCTACACACACACACACACACACACACACAAGGAAGGAAACGCATTGACGTCAGCACTGAGAGGGTCCTTCTTGTTGCTGTCAGCGCTGAGGTGAGGCTTTCCTGTAATACTCCCCTCCCCTTCCTCCCTAATGAAATCTCTCCTTCCCTTCCTTTCCCTCCAACTCTTCCCTTCCTTCCCTTTCTCTCTCTACCCATCTCTCTCCCTTCCCAACTCTTCCCTTCCTTCCCTTTCTCTCTCCCTTCCCAACTCTTCCCTTCCTTCCCTTTCTCTCTCCCTCCCCAACTCACCCCTTCCTTCTCTCCTTCCCTCCAATGCACTTAGGTTCAAGTGATACATAATATGGCATCTATGTTTTTTTTATATACCGTAAAATATATTTTGTCTCGGACACGTGCCACTCCATCCACTGTCCCTCCTTTCTTTCAATTTCCATCCACTGTCCCTCTTTCCTTCTATATCTATCCACTGTCCCTCCTTTCTTTCTGCTTCCATCCACTGTCCCTCCTTTCCTTCTATTTCTATTCCCTGTCTCTTCTTTTCTTCTATTTCCATCATCGTCACTCTATTCCTTCTGTTTCCATTCACTGTCCCTCCTTTAATACTGTTTCCTTCTCTCTGTACTTAGGCTACTTTCCTTGTATTTCTATCTAGGTCTACTGTTCCTCCTTTCCTATTATTTCCATCCATTGTCTCTCCTTTCCTTTTATTTCCTTATTCCTTGCTTTCCCATCTCTCTATCATCTTCCTTCTGACTGTCCCTCCTTTCCTCTTGTTCCTACAGGGTCTTCCAAGGTCTATGGTGGTCTTCTTTCATTCTTAAAGGAGGTAGTACAGTATTGGTATAAAATCTGGAGCAACTGATTCCTCTAAACAATTCCAAGTAACAACCACAGGCCACCATTATCATATTTTGTTCATCTGGTCCTGTTTGTTTGTTTCCTGGCGTAGTTTGGAGGAAGCAAGACACTCCGATGTAGCAAAAGTATATTAGCCTATATGGTGAGGAATTTGAAGCTTTGTCCTTTGTGGTTCAGAAAATACCTCTTAAAACATCTTTGAGGGACGATTGTAATGGGAAGAGAGAGAGAGAGAGAGAGAGAGAGAGAGAGAGAGAGAGAGAGAGAGAGAGAGAGAGAGAGAGAGAGAGAGAGAGAGAGTGTCAAAATATGTGATGTTGTGAAAGAGAGATAAATAATGAGCGTGAGAATGACATGGAGAAGTGGGTGAGAAGAGATGGAGAGAAGGAGAGACAAGAGGAGGAGGAGGAGAAGGAGGAGGAGGTTTGGTGGTTGGGAGAAGGAGGGGAGAAGGGGTGGTTGTGGAGAGAAGTGATGATGAGGAGGGTGGTGAGGGGTGGTGGTGGTGAAGGAAAGGAGATGATACGAAGGAGAGAAAGGAGAAAGAGGAGGAGGAATACAAAGGAAGGAAGAGGAA
This sequence comes from Petrolisthes cinctipes, assembly GCA_033782935.1. Lineage (NCBI taxonomy): Eukaryota > Metazoa > Arthropoda > Malacostraca > Decapoda > Porcellanidae > Petrolisthes > Petrolisthes cinctipes. The sequence goes on from JAWQEG010004976.1 coordinate 4,978, forward strand.
TGGAGAGAAGGAGGGGAATGAGTGGGAGGAAAGTAGAGGAGTGGTGCAGGAAGGGAGAGAAGAGGAAATGTGGAGAGAAGGAAAATAAAGGTAGGAAATGGAGAAATATAAAGGAAATGGTAGGAGTACTGTAATAATACCCCATTAAAAATACATCTAGTTTCCTTGTTTATCATTACTTAACACAGACTAAGGTGTGTGTGTGTGTGTGTGTGTGTGTGTGTGTGTGTGTGTGTGTGTGTTAGGGAAGGGAAGGGAAAACCGTGGTAGACCTAGCAGTGGTGTGTGTGTGTGTGTTGATTCCTCCAGAGTATGTCAAGAATCAAATAGGGCCAGATTAACATAAATAATAGTGGCCTGTTGTTGTTGCTTGGAATAGTTTGGAGGAATCATCAGTTGCTCCAGATTCCTTTACCACACACACACAAACACACACACACACACATATCTATTCCGTATACAATACACACATACACACATAGGCCTACACATAGCCTATATAATTATACGGTATTGTACTCTATCTCTCTCTCTCTCTCTCTCTCTCTCTCTCTCTCACACACACAAACAAACACACACATATTTATATAATGTACACAAACACACACACACACCACCAACACCAATTTGAGAGAGGTGACACCCTATACTCCACCCCACTTATTCGAATTATACTCTCTCTCTCTCTCTCTCTCTCTCTCTCTCTCTCTCTCCACACACACTGTTGTCTGACATCTGAACCCATATAGTCAACACTATGTATACACACAACCCACTCTCTGATCACTTCCTAAAACACACACACACACACACATTCTCTCATACACACACACACACACACAATCTTTTTCTCTTCTACACCACCACACACTAACACACACATAATCTGTTTTTCACACACCATCACACACCAACACACACATAATCTGTTTTTCACACACCATCACACACCAACACACACATACGCACACACACACACACACACACACACACACATTCTTTCATACACCCCCAGTACACACACACACACATAATGTCTCTCTCACACACCAAAACACACACACACAAACAAACATATATATTTTTCTTCTACACCATTCATCCGTCCCATTATTTGTATTTCTCTTATTATAACTTTCCTCACTTTCATTGTTTTTCCTTTTCTTTTGTGTTTGCTCTCTCTCTCTCTCTCTCTCTCTCTCTCTCTCTCTCTCTCTCTCTCTCTCTCTCTCTCTCTCTCTCATTAATCCATTCATCCAGCCTCCCCCCTCTCTCTCTCTCTGTTCTATTATTCTGCCTATATTTCTGTCTATCTGTTTGCCAGTGTGTGTCTGTATGTGCACGCGTGTGTCTATGTATGTATGTGTGTGTGCCTATGTATATATGTGTTTGAATCAAGAACAAGAGTGGATGAAATTACACATAGCCAAATTATACAGTATATACAGTATATAAAAATAAATATACATACATATATTTTTTTAGTGACTACAGTAAGTTTGCATCGTCCTTGCTTCGTCTCTCCAATTTCTCTTTCTGCCTCTCTCTCTCTCTCTCTCTCTCTCTCTCTCTCTCTCTCTCTCTCTCTCTCTTACCCGTTAGGCTATTGGGGGTGAGTGGGGGAAGGTGGGGAGGGAATAGTAGGCTAGCGGGGAGGAGAATGATACACACACACACACACACAAGGAGAGAGAGAGAGAGAGAGAGAGAGAGAGAGAGAGAGAGAGAGAGAGAGAGAGAGAGAGAGAGAGATGAATACATACATGAATTGACAGACAAAATTGACGCACGGAGAAAAAACAACAGTAAATTACACACACACACACACACACACTTTCTCCTTCACACTTGACGAAATTTTCTAGACGTATCGTGACTAGCCTGCTGGAGGAGGAAGAAGAGATGGAGGGATGGAGGGAAAGTGGAGAGAAGATGTGAGATGTGGAGAGATGGAGGGAAAATGGAGAGAATGTATGAGAAGTGGAGAGGTGAAGAAAGAAGAGGAAGAGGAGGGAAAGTGGAGAGGTGGGAGGGGGAAAAGTGGAGAGAGAAAAAATGAGAAGTGGGGAAGAGGAAGAGAAGGAGGAAGGGTGGAGAAGTAGTGGAGGAAGGGGAGGGAAGGTGGTGGCGGAATAGGAGGGAAGGAGGGAAAGTGGAGGAGGAGGTGGAGGAGAGGGAGCGTGGGTTACTACTAGAATGGAACGTAAGTAAATAACACACACACACACACACTGGTCGGAAGGAATGTAAGTAAATAACACACACACACACACTGGTCGGATGGAATGTAAGTAAATAACACACCCACACACACACACTGGTCGGATGGAATGTAAGTAAATAACACACACACACACACACACACACACACACACTGGTCGGATGGAACGTAGCCTAAGTAGCCTAAATAACACACACACACACACACACACACACACAACACACATGCAGGGTCTTTAATTCATGACTAGCTACTCTCTTTCTAACTCACTCACCCTCTCTCTGTGTGTGTGTGTGTGTGTGTGTGTGTCGCTTTTCTTCTATCTCTCTCTCTCTCTCTCTCTCTCTGTTTGTCTCAACATAAGGGAAGGTAACTTTCACTTTCAAACGAGGTCTCTGGTGCGTGACACTATAACACACTGTCTTTCCTACCTCTTGTATGTGTGTATGTGTGTGTGTGTGTGTGTGTGTGTAGTATTTATATTCCTCTCCCTTTTCGTATCATCCCTCTCTTACTTCTCCCCAGTAGCCTAATGGTGCATAAATCTAGAGCGACTGATTCCTCAAAACTATTCCAAGCAACAAGCCACCAATATTATTTGTTCATTTGGTCCTGTTTGTTTCCTGACATACTTTGGAGCAATCAAGTCATATACTAATCCTGTTATTGAAGGCTCCCAACTCATCCAGACTCTGCCATGAAACAAGCTCCTGCAATAATGGTAGTATTTCGTAGAAGTGTTTAGAGAAATCATTTACTTCCAATTTTCTTATTATCTTTCGGTCCCCATAATAATAATAATAATAATAATAATAATTATAATAATAATAATAATAATGTGGGAAAGTATACAGTACAGTTTATCACACACACACAAACGCATAGACAAGCGGACAGGAATATAGAGAAATACAGAGAGAATTTAGTGAAGGACCGGGAGAGAGAGAGAGAGATGGAAATGATGAGAAGAAGGTACGGTAGAATACAGCCTTGACACACAATACAATACAGTTCATCACACACACACACACGCACACACACACAGACACCAGACAAGACACACACACACACAGACACCAGACAAGACATACACACACACAGACAAACAGACACACACACACATAGGCAAAATGACACACATACACATACCTATCAGCTTCTCCTATAAGCCCTTCAATTTCCTTCTCCATGTCTCAATTTTCCTTCTATTTCTTTCCATTTCCTATTCGGAGAGAGAGAGAGAGAGAGAGAGAGAGAGAGAGAGAGAGAGAGAGAGAGAGAGAGAGAGACCTATTTAATTAGTGGGTAGGCTATATACAATGTAGACTATGTGGTAAATCTGAAGCAACAGATGACTCCTCCACAATATTCCAGGCAACAATAACAGACAATATCAGGCCACAATTATTAATGTTAATCTGGTCCTGTTTGTTTCCTGGCCTAGCCTATATACTTTAGAGGAACAAGGCGCTCCAATGTATGTATCACAAACACTGTACTACACCCATTATCGAAACAGGCCAAGAAACAAGAATAAGGCAACTCCTGAGGAAGTCCACATGGAGTGATGAGATCACACGCTAAACGCGCGGTAAAGGCGCCGTTGAAAACTATCAAAAAGCCTCGTGTGAACAGGGCTTTACAAATGTAAACAAACAAACAAACCAACAAGCAAGAATAAAATAGAAAGCAAATAAACAAACGAAGAAGTATAAAAAAGTAAACAAGCGAACAAGGATAAGAAAGAAAACAAACAAAAAGAATAATAAAGTAAACAAACGGAATCAAATATTTAAGTAAACAAACAAGAATAAGTAAGGAAAACATACAACAAATAGTTAAATAAACTTAAAAACAACAATAAAGTAAACAAATAGTGGGTTAGGTTGTGGGTGTGGAAAGAGGCACATGATTATTATTCATCCTCCCACACACCATTATACTTAACCGGGTAGGCTAGAGGGAGGGAGATGGTGGGGACAGGGAGAAGGGGATTTAAGGTGTAGGGTTGGAAGGAGGGAGGGATGGTTAGGGTAAGGGAGGGTGTGATATTATTGAGGAGGGGCAAGGAAAGGGAGATGAGGTAGGAAGGAAGTAATAATAATAACAATTGTAATTATTATTATTATTGATATCTCAGTGCAATAGGTATAGTGAAAATATAAGCTTTGAAGAGAGAGAGAGAGAGAGAGAGAGAGAGAGAGAGAGAGAGAGAGAGAGAGGGTGGAATTTAAGGTCAGGGAGGGAAGGACAGGGAATGAATGAAGGAGTGAAAAAGACGAACAATGAAAGAGACGAATGTGCTTAAAACTATTATTATTATTACAATGAGAACTAACAACAAGGCCTGACACACACACGCACACACTTATCCTATACACAACGAAATAGACACGCACACACTTATACACAGAGGAACACACACACATACACACAAATCAGCAAATGACCTTGCTGGCATCCCACGTACACAGGTTTACTTCAAACACACACACCTAGCAACTGGTTTGTGTGTGTAGGCTATGTGTGTATAGCCTATAGGTGTGTGTGTGTGTGTGTGTGTGTGTGTGTGTGTGTGTGTGTAGTCAGACAGTACCGTACACTATATCAACACAACATATAAATAATAATGATTCACTAGACCAGTCACCACTAAAATTACACACATCCACACACACACATACATAGGCTACATAGAAACAAACCTATACACACATGCATCCCACGCGCACACACACAGCGTTCACTAAGAATATCACACACACACACACACACACACAGCGTTACTAGCCTAAGAATATCACGTTCACTACACACACACACACACAGCGTTCACTAACAATATCAGGTCCCCACACAAACACACACACACACACACACAAACACGAAGGGAAATAGAAGGAAGAATAAGAAGAGATGGAAAAGGAATAAGGAAACAGAATAAAAAAGATAAGAGAAATGAGGAAGACTACAGAGGAAAGATGAAGGAAAGGAATACAGAGGGAAGGAGATAAGAATATTGTTGAAATGAAAAAAGATGGACAATGAAGGAAGGAGGAAGAAGAATACTGAAAGAAGGAAGAACGTGAAGGAAGGAACAAGGAAATTTAAGGAAAGAGAAAAGAAATTGATGGAAGGAAGAAGGAAATCGAAGGAAACAGGGAAAAGGAAATTGAAGGAAAGGGTGGAAGGAAATTGAAAGAAGGAAGGATAAGATAAAAGATAAAACACACAAAAGGAGAGAGAGAGAGAGAGAGAGAGAGAGAGAGAGAGAGAGAGAGAGAGAGAGATGATGATGATGTTGTTGTGTCTTGTATGGAGAAACTTAATACCACACTACTCTCTCTCTCACACACACACAAATATATACCATCCATCGCACACACACACACACAAATATATATACCCTTCCCTCCCACTCTCACTCACACAAACAAAATACATACCCTCACTCACACACACACACACACACAAATATATATAATACCCTCCCAGCCACTCTCACACACACAAACAAAAATATATAGCCTACCCTCCCTTGCACACACACACACCTATCACTTTCAACCAGAAGCCAACAAGTAGACATCTAATAATTAATATACTTTTGGTAGCCTACATTGGAGTGCCTTGATTCCTCCGAAGTATGCCAGGAAACAAACAGGACCAGGTTAACGAAAATAGTGGATGGTGGCCTGTTGACTGAAGTTGTTTGGGGGAATCAGTTGCTCCATATTTACCGCCAACACTGTATTAGGCTTATTAGGCTATACCTCCCTAATGCTCCATTCATAATAGTATTTCTTAAGGGGGGTTGGGGGTATTAATTGTATTCAAACTGGGGATGACTCTCTCTCTCTCTCTCCTTTCCAATTATTTACTTCGTTCTCTCCCTCCCTCTCTCTCTCTCTCTATCCTTTCCAACTAGCTATTTACTTCGTTCTCTCCCTAATCTCTCGCTCTCTTTCTCATTTCCAATTATTTACTCGTTTTCTCCCTCCCTCCCTCTCTCTCTCTCTATTTAGGTCCTACTTCGTTCTCTCTCTCACGTCCAGCTGGCTTGTCTACTTTTTCTCTACGATTGAAACTGATCTCTTTCTCTTGCTCCCTTACTCCCTCTCTCTTCCTTTCCCCCTCTGTCCGTCTGTCTGTCTCTATTACTTGTTCTGGTTTGGTGTACAGGCAACACCACCATGATGTGTGTATGTATGTGTGTGTTATATTCCTTTATGTGTAGCCTAGGCTATGTGTGTGTGAGGATGTTCCTTCATGTGTGTAGGTCCTATGTGTGTTTTTGTCATAATGCTTCAAGTTATAATAACCAACTTCAACACGAATATTGACGCTAACTGTTTTGTAATGTATATTAAACCTCACCTGAGGAAAATGTGTGTCGTAATACAGGTGTTTACAGGACAGGAACCATGTTTATATCTTACCAGTAAGGAAAAAATATAATACCGGTACTAGTTAATTCACTATTTATGATAATTATCTCTTTTATTAACACACACACAACCATTATTATCATTATTGTTATATACTGTATTCTTAATTGCTGTCCCAAAAATCTATCACCATCTCCCTACCCCACCTCTCTATCACTTTCTGTCTCCTGTCTCTCCTCTCTTTCATGCTTGCTCTCCCACCTCTTTATCACCTTCCTTCTCCTTGCCCCTCCCTCCTTTCCTTCTAATTTCTTTCTCTCTCTCAAATCACCAATTACCATATCAGTCTCTAATTACCAGATTGATTACTTCCTTCCTTTACGGGGTAGCCTAATAATACACTTTTGGTAAGTAGGCTACATTGGAGCGCCTTCATTCCTCCAAAGAATACCAGGAAACAAGACCAGGTGAACAAAAATAATAGTGTCCAATCGTTTGTAGGAATCAGTTGCTCCGGATTTACCACCATCAACACTCTACTGTCCCCTTAACGTGAAAGGGACAGTGGTCTGTTGTGGTTTGCTGACGTCACTCGATTCGTCATTACGTCATTGAAGGGGTCAACTAGTGTGGTTTAATTGGAGGGCTTCTGTATACCTCAGTGTTACTTATTGGGGTACTGTTTCTTGTCACACACACACACACATTGTATCATACTGTACAGGATGAGGGGACAGGGAGAAGGAAATAGAAGGAAAGGAGGAGGGACAGTTTAATATATGAGAATCGCTGAGATGCAAAGGGGCACCCAAACCATTAATTAAAATACTGAGAGAGAGAGAGAGAGAGAGAGAGAGAGAGAGAGAGAGAGAGAGGGAAGTTGTACAAAAGGGGTTGGGTGTCACGTGTAAACATGATACTCACTCCACAACACAACAAAAAGTACCCGAAAAATAATAGTACAAAAATAGTGTGTAGAGTTGCCTTGGGAAAGCTTAGCCTAGGCTAGGCTACTGTCTCTCCCTCACGGTCACCTTCTTCATGTAGGCTTTATACGCTACTATACTGTAGGATATATACAGTATATTACGTGTGTGTGTGTATGTGAAATAATTATTAATATAGCCTACTTGTTGGGCCTCCTTTCAGTTCATTCCTCCCACATGGTCTTCCTGGCCAGATTCTCTCTTTTATCATCATCTTTTAAGGGTTCACGACCATCTCGCATGACGTCACTGTTATCAGAACCAATTGTAAACAAGAGTTATTTCAAGGGAGGTATATTACTTTTGTGATTTACGGTGCATAAAGTGCTCTCAATTAGTCAGAACACTTAGCCTCTCTCTTGTGTGTGGAGAGTGAGAGAGAGAGATTAATTATAGCGACTTTAGCGAGATCAAACCAGTCTCCAGGATGTGTGCTACTGCAGTAAACAACTCTCCTTCACACCCTCTGTATAATTTTTCTTCTATCTTTCTGTCACTCACTCCTTCCTCTCTTACCTTTCATGTTATCTCTCACTCTCTCTCTCCACACACATACGACCTTTCTCACCATCACCACCACTCCATCATTCCTCAACCTTCACCCCCTACCCCCTCCCGTTCTTCTCTCTCTCTCTCTCCTTCTATTCAGCTGTCTATCTCTCTGTATCACCTTCTCCCTGTTCCTCATTTCCTTGTGTTTGTTGTCCCACCTCTCTATCACCTTTTCCCTGCCCCTCCTTTCCTTCCTACTATTTTCTTTGTGTTTGCTGTCTCACCTCTCTATGACTTTTTTCCTGTCCCTCCTTTCCCCTTCCCTTCTTTCTAATACCTTCGTTCTCTCAGTCCGTATCTCTACCACCTTCTCCCTATCATTCATTTTCTTCTATTTCCTTTGTGTTTGGTGTCCCAGCTCTCTATAACCTTTATTCTCCCTGTCCCTCCTTTATTTCCTTTATTTTCCTTGGTGTTTGCTGTCCCTTCTCTCTATCTACCACCTTGTCCCTCGTCCTACAGGGTCTTCCAGGCCTAGGGTGGTCTTCTTTCATCCTCAATCAGAAATAAGTTGATTAAAATGGATTGTCTGTCAAGGGAAATGTGTGATTATTCAGGAAGGTGGAGGAGAGTGGTCTACCGATTCCTTCAAACTGCCAGGAAACAGACTAGGCCTGCCCCAGTAGCCTATACGAGTGTTCGGGATCTGTTTCTTGGCACCGGTTGGAGGAATCAGTAGCCCCCATTTCAGGACAAAAAAATCACTTTGAAACATATGAATTGAAAAAACAGAGCTTTTTTTTTGGGGGGGGGGCAAGCTACTGATTCCTCCAAACTCTACGACAAAATAAATTCCCTCCCTAATTGTATAAATTGTAATTTATTAAAGTGATATATTTCCTGGTATACTTTGGTGGATTCCAGGCGCTCCAGTGTACCACAAGTGAATTAGGGCATAGGCTATCAACTCCATGATTAACCTAAGATAGGTCACCTACATACAGACAGACGGGCAGTGAGAAACAGGTTTGGTGATGAAAGAAGACCTTCCGAGACCCGGAAGACCCAGTAGGACGAGGGAGAAGGTGATAGAGAGGTGGGCCAGCAATCACCAAAGAATTAGAAGGAGAGAAGGGACAGTTGCAAAATTGGAGAGGAGGGACAACTGAAGAATTGAAAGGGAAGGAGGTGATGGAGAGGAAACACCAAAGAAATAGAAGGTAGGAAAGGAGACTCGTAGAAGGAAGATGAGGGAGGTGGGACAGCAAACAAGGAGGAAAGAGAAGGGAAGGAGGGATAGGGAGAAGGAAGGTGATAAAGACGTGAAACAGCAAGCATTAAGGAAACATAAATAAAGGAACAATGGGAAGGTGGTAGAGGTGGGACAGCAAACACCAATGAAACAGGAGGAGGAAAGGAGAGACAGCTGAAGTAAAAATTGAAAGGGAGTGTCTGAAGTGATTAATATCAGCATGCATTTGTAATCACTCTACTGTAGTTTAGTTAAGGGGGTTGCCTAGCCTTGTAGAGGGTTGTTGGTAAATCTGGAGAACTGATTCCTCCAAACAAATCCCAGCAACAACAGGACACCATTATTTTTGTGAGTCTGGTGGTCCTGATTGTTTCCTGGCATACCTTGGAGGAATCAAGGCATATCAAAGAAGGCTACATACCAAATGTATACGGTATTATCCCCTTAAATATCTACCTACTTGCTGACTTCAGGTTGAAAGTGATAGAAAGATGTGTGTGTGTGAGGGAGGGTAACCTATATATATATATATTATTATTATTTTTGTATGTGTGGGAAGGAAGGCCTATATATTTGTGTGTATGTAACATTACCTGTAGGCCTAGCTGGGTGGGTCGCCGTCAGCGCCAGCAGGAGAAGACAGGGTACGTAGTAGACCCAAGTCTTGAGGGAATACTGAAGGGCCATACTGTTGACTAATTAATGGCCGGGTGTGTAAGTCCTATAGCCTAATTATAAAAGTTTAATTTGTTCACCCACTAGCACACACAAAAAAAGTTGTTGGTAAGAATTCGGCTGTTTCCAAATCATGGTACACGTTCATAGTACTAGATAACCCCGTAGGGTTGGTAGGATATTGCCTTTAGTGATGTGGGCAATACTTTATGGGTTTTGGCGCCCCTTTGGCCCGTCACTCCCTTTCAGTTCTTCAAATGTTCCTCTTTCCTTTTTATTTATTTCCTGCCGACTGTCTCACCTCTCTATCACATTCTTCTGGCTCTATATGACCTCGCTGTTTCGGTGCATAATATCCATCAATCAGTACTAGATAACGGTTTACTGCTTCGAAATGTGGTAAGGTTCAGGTGTCTCGTATTGATAAAGGTCAAATTGGTTCAACTCACAAGATAAAAGTGTTGTTAGTAAGAGTTCATTCATGATTTATTTAAGGTTTCATAATCAAGTTGTTTTCAAATCATAATATAGGCTACTTTCATATTATTATAATCGTTCACTGCTTCGAAATGAGTCTGATGAAACACCTTAATTGCTGGCGAGGTCGGTAATGCAAACATACGAACACGTTCGACCTCTTGGGATGGATTATGAACTAATTAATTGTCCAATTCCCACACACTGTTTAAGCTGCCATTTTTCTTCCTTCATATGGCTGGTTGGTTCACTGGTTGGTTGGCTGATTGAAAGGTTGGTTGGCTGGCTGGCTGATTGACTGGTTTTCTGTTTGGCTGGCTGATTGGTTGGTTGGCAGAGATGAGTCGATTAATTTAAACTGAAGTTCCAGATTTTTTATGCAGATGATTTAATTGATAGAAGGTGAAATAAAACCACCCTAGGCCCGGAATCTGTAGGACGAGGGAGAAGGTGATAGAGGTGGGTCAGCAAATACGAACGGAAACAGATGGAAGGAAAGCAGGGACATGGGGAAGATAATAGAGTGGTAGGACAGCATGCACGAAAGGAAATAACAGAAGGAAAGAAGGACAGGGGGAAAGAAGGTGTTAAGTTGGGACAGAAAAATACGAAGGAAATAGAAAGAAAGGAGGGATAGGGAGTAGGAAGGTGACAGAGAAGTGGGACAACAAACACCAAAGGAAACAGATATAAGGAAAGGAAGGCCAAGGAGTAGGCGATAGAGAGGTGGGATAACAAGAACGAAAGTAAATAGAAGGAAAGGAAGGACAGTTGAAATAGTTGTTCAGAATATGTCAATCTTTTTCACAAACTTCACTACACTGAGGCTACGGATTCCTTCAAACTGTGCTAGGAAAGAACACCCAATTAATATGGAACCATTTTATGGGAGTGTTCAGAGCGATACGTCCACTCCAAAACACACGAAGTTCACGGTCTCTCTCTCTTTCACACACACACGGAGAGCGATTGCACGAACCCTCCCCCTTCGACGTGGGGTGCCCGACTGACTGTCACTGAGAGTCTGAGCGACTGAGCTTCTGAGGGGCCGAGGGCTGACACGTCTGAGCAGGGCTTCCACGACGCCAAACTTATTTACCCCAAATCTTGACCCCCAAATACCCTAAAATTTTATCAATTACCCTATATTAATCTAATTGATAAGCATTTTATGTGGTTATATTTTTAAATGCTTCATTGTGTGTGTAATATTCTGTGTATGTGTAATATTCACTGTGTGTGTAATATAGTGTATGCGTGTGTGTGTTGTCTTACATGGACAATAGATTACAAACAATAAACATACTTGTTAATATATTTGTGAATAGTCTACTATATTTAGAAGTATTATGTTACCCTGAAAAATTTATGAAGTGAATATAAATATATATATACTATACTATATATAAATACATACAGTACAAAATCCAAAAGTAAAACCCTGACCTGATAATGATTTAATCCTAAAATACTCAACACAGTAATAGAGCATAAATTTTAATACCTGCTTTGTATAGTTAATGACATTCATTTTAAAGGGAAGGAGGAAAGAAGGGAGAGAGAGACGTGTACAATTATGAGAGGGAAGGTAGTACTTGATAGGGGAGATCTCTATGGATGGTGGCAGGAAGGAGGATAGGTGGGTAGGCCTATGTTATATACACTACCTAGAGTCCTAGACCGTCCATGGTGTTATAGTATGTGTATTTTTCTAACAATATATTTCATATCAGATAACTAACTGTATAGTATGTGAGAATTTGACAATTACCCTAAATTGCCAAAAATATAGGTAAAATATCCCAAGGAATGATTGATTACCCTAGATGTGGCATATTTTTGCTTTACCCTAAACACTACATTAAGTACTATCAAATTACCCTAAAATAAGGTATTTTACCCTAAAGTGGAAGCACTGCGGCTGAGGCTCTGAGCTGACTGACTGTGGGAGGAGTGACTCCTAGATGAGAGGAGGAGACCCCCAAGCCACGCCCACTCATCTTTCTCTCTCTCTCTCTCTCTCTCTACCACACGCCTCACACCACTTACCGAATTATCTGCCTACGATATCCTATTTACCTGCGCAGTGCTTCTCACACTTCAGTATTTTTGGAACAGCTGGTTATCAAAGGCCAGTTCTAATCTAAACTATACTAACCTAACCCTGCAAGTATATATATATATATAAACTTGTGGAGGTGCGTTTGTGCGTCTGCATGTGCGTGTGTATGTAAGTGGGTGTGGATGTATGCGCGTGTGTATGTGTGTGTATGTGCATAATTATATGCTTCTGCGTGTATTATATGCCGGTGTATGTGCGTGTATATATGTTTGTGTATGTATGCTGGTGTGTGTACGTGTATGAATGCTGGTGTATATGTGTTTGTGTATTGATATGTGCGTGTGCGTGTGTATGTATGTGTGTATGTGTGACGTCACTGAGGCCAAGACCACACCCACTAATCGGAAATTAAATACTGCCGTGTAATGAAAGCTTAATGACCTCGCTCAACCTAATCTGGCTGAGTGAAGGAACGCATTATTATGATGATGTAATTCGTGTACTGTAATACTAGTGTAATTTGTCTATTTCTCGTGTAATATTTGCACTGTGTGTTTATATATCTATTGACTGCGCATATGTTTCTTATGCTAAATCTCTCTCTCTATCTCTCAATGCGCTATTGTCAAAGTTGGTGATATGAACTTTCTTCACACCGGTAGATCGCAATGTTTAGAAATGGTGTCTTTAAACAGAAAATATTTATTAAATATGCACATATAGGTAAGTACAATATATATGTAGGTACAATATATTATTTTCCACTTCCATGTCACTTGACATTGACCACTTTGGCTGCAACACTGTTATCCTAAGTTAGTCCGCTGGACTAAATTTTGTTTGTCAAACCAATGGTGTCTTAGTGAGTATGAGATTAGTCAAATTTGACTTAAGTTACATTAGTCAATCGGTTAGTCATTTTGACTAACTTACATTAGTCCAAAAACAAATTATTCAATTTCAGCATCACATATTCTATTGGTAATTATCTCGCTTATTATATATGATGCGTTTGTTATTGTGTGACGAGTTACTGATGTACAGTACGTACTATACATATCTTTTTACCTCGTCATAACTCCAACAACTGATTCCGAGAACAAACATAATTCTAATGCCCGTTTATTGTCACTCTGAGTCACGAGTAATATTGTTTTATTGTAATTATATCCCAAAAATTGTTGACATGCCAAGTGACACTTGACAACTGTTTCTATGATCGGGCGGGAAATGTGTAGGCGAGGCACACCACACACACCTCAAATTCTGAGCACACTTACTTCGGCCAGGAAAGTTCTAATAAAATCAATGTTGTTGGTTGCATTCATACGTCGTGATATACCTTGTATGTGATATAAATCATTCACATAACATGTATTACATTGTCAGGTTTAACGTGCTATAATGGGTAAAGCTGATAAACAGACTCGCTTTCCTTACAGAGGTTGTATTTTCCCAAAATTTGTTGCCTTTTCTCTCCTCTTGTTATTGGTTGACCCTTCTACCCTCATCTTGCATTGGTGTGTACTGAAGGTGTGTGATGTGTAATGAATATAGTGCGTGATACACTCCGTTACCATAGCTTATATATCACCCACTTATTGCTGTCAGACAAACAGACAGACGGGGGAGTTACTGGTCCTGCATTTTATGCTGTACAGAAAATGTTGATTCATTGCAGGTCATCGAAAGCTGAACAATTACATGTGTATGTATATTCCAGCAGCAGTAGACCATGGTATTGAGGGAGTAGGAAGGCCAGCAAAATCAGAATACTGTACATCCATTCTTAGTCTATGCTTTTTTACACAGTCAATAACCATATCATACCATCATCTACTGTAGATCTTACACTTCTTTGCCCTTCAAACTCACTTTTACACCTTTTTCACCACTATTCTTTTGCATCATCCATTCTATTCACATATACCATATACCATCCGCCTATACTATCCGCCTATACCATCCCATAATAATAGATATATTTATATTATAAATTATTTAATATTATGTTTATTACGATGTAATCTATGCTATTATATATTCCTATTATGTATAAATAATGATAAAGTAATAATACTCAGAACACTATCCACAGTTCAGTTTGCAGTACTCTATATAATACTAATAACAACAACAATAATAATATCCACTGTTCAGTTTGCAGTAAGAAGAAACTATATTTGAATAGCTTACTCTTTGGTGGTCTTGGGAACCCACCCTCTGTCCTATCATCTACCTCTTCTCACACTGACTGAAGTAGTGTACACTCCATAGTGGTCAACCATTCAGGATGTGAGTGGTGGAGAGTAGTTATAATATATATTGTTTTATGAAGATGTAGGAAAGGTATTGAAGATGTTTGGTGATTAGTTACACAACATATTATTCTGTGAAGGTGTGGTAAAATGTGTGTTTGGTAATGAAAATGTGTAGAGAGTAATGATGATGTGTGTTTGGCCATGAAATTGAGTGGATGGTAATGAGGTTGTGTGTTTAGTCGTGAAAATGAGTGGAAGATGATGATGATTGTTTGGTAGTGAAAAAGTGGAGAGATAATAAAAATGTGGAAAGTAGTGATGTGTTTTTGGTGGTGAAGAATTGTTGCATTGGGAAGTTGAGTGTGTGTGTAAGTCAGTGAAGGTGTATGGAAGGTAGTGAAGGTGTGTATGAAGAGACATGGTGAAGATGCTGTTCAGTAGCAAAAAAATTTCAGAATGAAACATGTACTGTATAATTATGATAATTATACCTTTATATATTTATAGGTGACGAGGTTATTACTCAGCAGTCCAGCACCATCAGGAGTAAGAGAATAAGCTCCAGGGCAAAACAGGAAGAGAGGACAGATAGGCTGACTCACAGAAAGAGGGGTAAGACCAACTGAAAGACAGAGAGACACATGAACCAAACACCTGTCACTGGAGTGGAATACAGTTCATCCCAGTATAGTGCAGGGACTACACAGACTGACAGGCCAACTTTCAGAGGGAGGACGGACACTTCATGGAGGGACACGTCATTTTCACCCACACTTTTTCCATTCGAGGACGATGTTGAAATAAATTATAATTATGTAGTTTCTGAAGATTCTAAAGAACTAGATTATTTCATAAAAAGTTTCTCTTATCAGTTTATTGATCAAATTGTAATGGAAACTAACAGATACCATGACTTCCTTATGTCCACTCAAAATTTTCCACCACACAGTAAAATGCGCAAATGGAAGCCAACTGATAAAAATGAAATGTTTATGTTGTTATGTATATTAATGTCCATGGCACATGTCAAAAAGAATAGGATGAAAGACTACTGGACAAATAGCATCCCACTTGCAACACCAACATTTGCAGACATGATGACACAAGACAGAATTTTTGCTTTATTAAGACATTTGCATTTTAGTGATAGTAGACAGCATATAAGTGGGAATAAACTAGAAAAAAAAAAAATGGGTTGTACATCATTAAAAAAATAAAAAAAAAATCACATCAAATTTTAAACCATTTCAGGATTTATATGAAGACGAATCTTTACTTCTTTGGAGAGGAATGTTGGCTTTTAGGCAGTACATTCCCCCAAAACGTAACAAATTTGGCATGACATTTTTATATTTTGTGATGTAGAAACAGGATTCATTCTAGATTTTATTGTGTACACATGCAGGTAAAGGCACTGGCATTAAGGTGGATAAAGAACTTGGATATTCTGGATCAGTTGTGGAAAAATTGCTTGCACTACATCTGGATAAAGGTCACATTTTGTTTGTTGACAATTGGTACACAAGTCCAAAATTATTTAAGGATTTACACAGTAGAAGGACAGGAGCATTTGGCACAGTAAGACCTGATAGAATGTTGGTGCCTGTACAGCCTGATGTAAAGCGTGGTGAATTTGTTTCCTGCCACAAAGACAATAATATGTTGTGTGTAAAATGGCGTGACAAGCGTGCAGTGCATATGTTAACAACACTGCATTAATTAAAACAGAATGGTAGAAACAGGTAAGAGAGATCGTGCCACTGGAGCTTCAGTCAAGAAACCTGCTTGTGTGGTGGAATACACTCACAAGATGAGACTTGTGGATAAAGCAGACTTGCTAATTAGTAGTGTTGGCTACAGTGTGTTAGAAAATCACTAAAATGGTACAAAAAACTTATTTTTCATCTGCTTGATATGTGCATGTTAAATTCATATAATATGTACCTTGTAAAAACTGGAAAGAAACCTCCATTGCCAGATTTCAGTTTGACGGTAATTAGACAGATGATAGAACGATTTGGTAAACCCACAGATACAGCAAGACCAGGAAGATCGTCAACTGCACTGACAAACACAATTAGGTTATCAGCACGACACTTCCCTAGTGCAGTTCCTCCAACATCAACAAATCCTCGGCCACGAAGAAAGTGTCATGTGTGTAGACTCACAAAAAAGAGAAAAGCGGCGTCAGAACACCCACTGGATGAGTGTGGACTGTGGTGTAGCATTGTGCCTTCCAGAATGTTTTCGTGATTACCACACAAGAGTACATTTTTAGAAATATGAATGTGTGTGTGTGTTTTGCATGGAGGTTTATAATTTTATTATGAGGTGTGTGTGTGTGTGTGTGTGTATATATATATACACTGTATAGGAACCGAGGAGAGAACACTCCCCATCCTCCACCTCTCCTCCCTTCTTCCCTACTCACTCTCTCCCTTTTGCTTTCTTCCTTCTTCTCCCCTCTCTACCCTGCTCTACTTTTCCTCTCCTTCTCGTTTTTGCCTCCACCTCACATAATATAACTAACTTTGTCTATGTTTTGGTTTACCTGAATAAGACCCAAGTAGGGCCGAAACATTGTGCAGTACTTACTAAATACATACAGTATTTGCATTTCCTCTAACGTATTATTTGGAGAGTTGTATAGTTTGACGGGAAAGAGTAATAATTATTGCATTAATCATAACATTTCTTTGTTTTACAGTGGGACACCAAAGGGATAAATATTATTGCATTATTTCTAACATATTTCTTTATTTTGTAAGTGGACAGAAAAGGGATAAATAGTAGTGCATTATTTATAATATATTTCTTTATTTTGCAGGTGGACAGAAATGGGATAAAATCATATCAATATGTACAGATACGGTATATACATATATACAGTATATTGTACTGTAAATAAAATCTATGAATACCAATCTGTTTTTCCCTAATGATCATGTAATCTTTAGAAACTTTTCATTTATATATATATATTAAATATATATCGGAGTTCAGTGTTGGAGTTGGTGGAATCTAACCTAAAAACTATACCTTCCGCCCTCAATTCTCAGTAAATCTGAGATGACCGAGAATGAGGGTGGTTTTAGAAAGAGTATGGCCAAAAGGAAAAGGACATTGTAAAATGTATGAAAAACGTTAGTTGACATTCTACACTGAATCTACAGGGAGACTTCAGCTCGAGTCCATGTCGAAGGGGAGGGAAGGAAGTCAGTGTTCAAGGTGGACCGTGGACACCGACACACCGTGTCCGACGTCCGTACTGCCTGGGACTAGACGAGAGCCGCACGTTGACTTGTACGTCTGGCAGGGGCGTGCGGACCGCTCAGTTCAAATATAATGGTAGAAAACTCTGCTTCTATTCGCCTTTTTTGTGGTAAAACAAAACTTTCAGGGTATCTTAATTAAGCTTAATATTTTTTTTTTCAAAATATAGACTACAGCAACATCGATCCTACTCACTTATTTCCCTAATGAAAGGGTTAAAACCGATGTAAGAACAGTTGTTGTTACAGAGATTGAAACACATTTTAGGGTACATCCTCTTCCCAGTTCAAATCATCATCAGCATCTTGATAACAATCTATTTCGATTATCCTCTTTCCTCCTTTATTTTGTCTGTCATGTTCGTGCTGTTGTTGCCTACCATCGAGACACAATTTTAAAACGAAACAAAAAACTAGGCAAGCCAATTCATCCTGTTTATCCCTACACTT
This sequence comes from Petrolisthes cinctipes, assembly GCA_033782935.1. NCBI lineage: Eukaryota > Metazoa > Arthropoda > Malacostraca > Decapoda > Porcellanidae > Petrolisthes > Petrolisthes cinctipes. The sequence goes on from JAWQEG010004976.1 coordinate 23,514, forward strand.
GATATTTATGTTATGTTAATAGTAGGCTAATGTGTGTCGTTCTGTCTACTAAACTTAATGAAAAACATAACTGAATAAAATAAGATTCAGAAGGAAACAAGTCTGTTATTAAATACCCAAGGTCACGACAGTTTTTACAATGTATTCCAGGGCTGTGCTAAAGGCATCAGTAATACAGCTGTGCCCTTTAATCTGATTTCCTTTCTGGCCGTTCTATAGCTGCCGTTTAAGATGGTCACTGTTCTTTTTCTAAGTCTATCAGTAGTGGTGTTCAACAGGGTTCTGTCCTATCAGTTATCACCCACCCTCTTTCTCCTTTTCATCAATGACCTTCTTACCTTTAGCCTACCTCTTCCCCTATCCACTCCTATGCTGATGATTCCACCCTACATTACTCCACCTAGTTTGACAACCGCCCATCCCCGCAGCTCCTCTCTACGTCACGTGATGATGAAGTAGCGCGCCTGACTTTTGATCTTTCCCTCATCTCCGACTGAGGCAGGGAGAACCTTGTGGTTTTAAATGCCTCTAAAACACAGTTCATTCATCTTTCAACTCGTATTAAGCCTCCAAATGACTATCCCCTCTCCTTTTTTAAAAAGTAGTAGTAAGTAGATGTTAAAATTAAACTTCAACTACTTTTCCTACCTTTCTATAAAATTTCCTTGTGTGTTCTTTATATCAAACAAGATGTTTTTTTCTATCTGTTTTTTTTCTATCTGTTTTTCCAACCGTGATACCCGGTGGGAGTGGTGGGCGGGTGGAGCCTTGTCCTTTATCTATACTTTCTTTCAACACGTAGTCTAGATTAGTGTAGTTAAACAAGAAATCTCGTAACAAGCCACTATGGGCCTCCTGTTGCCTGTACTTCCTTTATATTTGTGTTCAACGACACATAGCTTGATCTTTCTTCCTCCCTTAATTAATTTCTTGGAGTCTCTTTCTCTCACAATTTCTCTTGGAGAGATCATATTATCTCTAGCTAAAACCGCCTCATAGAAGTTTGGTGTGCTGAGCAGATTCCGTGAATACTTCACCCTCACACAGTTGCTGTCTCAGTACAGGGGTCTCATCCGCCCCTGTATGGAGTATGGTTCTAATGTGTGGGTTGGCTCAAACTTCACAACGCTCATGGACAAGGTGGAATCAAAGGCCTTTCTTCTCATCAACTCTCATCCTCATAATGAATCACTACAACCTCTCTCTTCGCCACAATGTTGCATTACTATCACTAGTACACTGGACATTGCTCTTCTGAACTCTCACAACATATGCTTCCTCCCCTCAGGAGAGCATGCAACACTCGCCAAGTACTCTCGTTCTCACCCCTTTTCTGTTCAACTCTTTAATGCAAGAGTTAACCGGTATTCTCAGTCTTTCATATACACAACTGGTCAACTCTGTAACACTCTACCTTCCATCTTTTCACCTTACTACGACTTATGTTCCTTTAACGAACGAAATTGGACATGATTTTGGACCACTCTTACTTTGAATACACAGATGAGGACGACAAACGGGCTCATAGTATTTAGTCCTTATCTTTCTCGATATACAGTAGAAAGAAAAACAAATCAGTAACGTTGTATTAAGCCTGTGTAATGTTAATATTTGTTTTCCTAAGAAATAGTTCACTTAAATATAACAGAAATGTGTGTTTACATGGAAGGTATTGATGTCTTGAAGTGGTAATACGTGGCCAGCCTTAACTCGAGCTATGATTGGTTCAAATTTCTTTATGGCGTTGCTATACTCTTCCACACTTTGTGACTGTGCCTTCGGGTTGCCAAACCGTCCTCACCAGGACTACTAGTAACATATCTGGGGCGATGACTTAGTAAGATAGATCATCACAATTATATCTCGAACTTACATATATCCAAAAATTGGTATTAACACATCACCATACTACTCATCCTAATTTGATCTCATTAAGAAAAAGTGCAAAATATGTTATCTGTACTCTTTAACACAATTTCTTGAAAACAAAGTGTGATTAACATCTTTTTCTAAATCTGAGCAGTCACTTTGGTCACTTGCTAAATAAAAGTTATCGAACACTTGTCAGTCTTCCTTGCTGCCTCCTTTATCCCTGAAAATTTTGAAGTTGTGTTTTCCCTATATGATAAAGCCAATCTCTTCAGCTCTCTATTCTCAACTAATTTTGCACTGGATGATTAAAACACTGACGCACCCACTGCCAAACAATTAGCTTACTGTAAGCCTAATTTTTTCATCTTGTCTAACATTGTTCAGAAAGCTCACATTATTCTTGATTCTTCTTAATGAGCATTCACACGATTGGGCACTTCTTCACCGGGCAAAGCCTGTAGGCAGACTTGTATTGTCGTCCACATGTGCACACCGATGTTTGACCCAGTCCAAGCCAGATGGACTGGCTGTGTAGATGCTCCTGATAAGGCCGTGCGCGGTGTAAGTGTCTGAAAAAGAAAAGCAATATAGTGAAACAATATGGTATAGAGATGAGTTGATTACAAAAACGTATCGGGATGTCATGAAACTATAACATGTGATTTGCATGTTGGAAATGTATTATAATTGCCTGCCCAATAACATGGTTGTCTCAGGTGGCAACACTGATTTTGGGCTTGTTGGGACTAGCCATAGTCTAGCCAAGGACATTATATTTCATATTGTCGTGTTGAAAATGTGATTCTGACATGTTTTATAGCAAAATCAGAGTGTGAAAACGTACTTAGATATGAAAATACAGTGTAAAAGTGAATTTTGAGTTGCGGTCAATAGGATCCGGCTACCCATCCTACAGATGTCCATTTAGTCTTCACAAGTACTTCAGGAGACAGCTAAAGGTTTGTACTTCATTATCCTGTATAATTTATTTATGTAGTGTGAGTGGTTTACAAGCTATTAGCCGTCAAAAGTGTTGTGTTCCTCTAAGTGCCAATTATATCTTTCGGATCTTATGCGAGTTATGTAAGTTGATAAGTACAGGAAGTAGATGTGTAAGTAGATAATTATGAAATATATGCCGGCATGTTTTAATGTATACATACCAACTTACTTACCTATATATAACTTATATACATAATTATATACCTACTTACATCTCTATTTTGCTAAAAACTTACAAACCTTCATAACTATACTTAATATCTTGCAATACTACTTACATTTACTTTTATACTTACATACTTACTTACAAATCTACTTACCTACTGTAATTCTTGTATGCCTACAGTACTGAAGGTATAAAAGAATTAAAGTAGGTAAGTAGTTATGTAAGTAAGTATTATGTAAGTAGGTGTTTCTGACGAAGATTGTGTGATGTTGCTTCGGTTCCATTTCTCGTCTTTCTTCACTTTCCTGTGATGTACTGAGCGCCGGGAGAAGTGTTGTGTTCCTTAGTAGAAGCAGGAAGCACAGGGCAAGTAACAAGTGAGGGGCAACGCTAAGAGAAGAATCCGCCCCATTAGTCTGCATGGCTGCTGGAGTCTCACCTGGAATAAGAAAGATTATAAAGCAACGAACCTAACAAGAAAACACGTAACATATTTTGCATATCACTCATATCTTCTGCTTGCAAAGAAAGTTTCAAAACTACAGAAAACAATTTATATTTCTTCAGGGAAGAAACTGCATTTTTACAGACTGTAGTTGGAGCTGGGGGTTTGCCAATTTATCCAAATCTCTCATACCTAAACTATAACGAAGAATTGTTTGTGACAGGCTTACTGTAGTTTACAGTTATTCAATTATTTGTAGAAAAAAATTATTAATTCAATCATAATTTTTATCATACATACTACATCAACATTGCAAGTCAGTTACCAAAAGCAAAATAAAAAACTGGTGTTTACAACTGAATATACCACAGTTCAGTATCTTTACACAATGTGACGACATATAATTATACCAGTATTGGTTATCCTCATTCTATCAGTGATAAAGCCACTTACTAGATAAAAAGTATTTCTATACAGCAAAATGTGTCATATTGCAGTAAATAAAATCTTTCATCAACACACATAAACACACGTGTGGTGTTGTGTGTGTTGATGTGATTGAGAGTTGAATTAGAGAGGTGCTGGGTGAACGGTATGGCTCATGGGTTGAGGTGGGATATATAGGGACAAGAGCTCTCTCTGGCTCTCTCATTTTTGTTTTCTGTCAGGACAGATGACCTCTGCAGCCATTTCCTCTCTCTCTCTCTCTCTCTCTCTCTCACCGTTGAGGACGTGGACTCTGACTGTTGCCGTGGCTGTATTGGACGGAGCACAGGTGTAGTTGCCGGTGTCTGGGGCTTGAGCATCCTGAAGAAAAGAAAGAGAGAGTGAGGCATGTACAGCTGGAATGACGAGGTGATAACACAGGTAAATCAGTCTTTTTTTTTCTTGCCAAAGGAGGTTGACTCAGATAGACTGAGACAATTTTTTCAACTGTAAATGTATCTGTGATGAGCTCAGCTTCTAGTGCACATGATTTAATTATATGGTGTCACCAAGGTCAGGTTGATTTTTGGGGCGTGTGAATGGCCGGGGATGATCGAACGCCCTTCATCACTACCGCAGCTGTTATGTTACAATTCTGCCACCGAGAAGAATAAGGGTTCAATACATTTTGTACGTATTTATTCATAACTCGATCCTGTATGAATTGAGGCTCCATAAGACTGGTGTACGTATTGACAGTTTAACGATCTTAAACAGCTGTACACTAGTTTTGTGGAAATTCTTCTTCGTATGCTCGTTAGGACCAAACATTATCGTGCAACTCGGACTTAAATGACCCTGACAAGATAACTGGTAAAATGACTTGGAAGTATAAATCGATAGAACTTGTATATTTACACAAAAATACTTCCTGTAGGGTTATAAGATTGTTTACCAGTTTAAGTCTATAGAACTTGCATAAAATATTACATGAAGCTGTTGCCTGTAGTGTTGTAAGAAAGCATGACAGTTTACATTTACAGAATATAGTATAATTGATTACATGACACTGTTGCCTGTAATATTGTTTACGTTTATAGAATATAGTATAATTGATTACATGAAACTATTGCCTGTAGTGTTGTTTACGTTTACAGAATATAGTATAATTGATTACATAAAACTGTTGCCTTTAGTATTGTTTACGTTTACAGAATATAGTATAATTGATTACATAAACCTGTTGCCTGTAGTGTTGCTTTACCTGGATGAGAAGGTAGCCTGTGGTGGAGTTGCCTCGGTCCGTCACCATACTGATGTCACCTCTTGGAGATTCGAAGCTCAGCACCTACCATGGGGAAAAGAGTGTCTTGCATTACAGTCATAGTATTTGCTCCTACTTATTCTACGATCATACACAAAGCAGATACAGTTAGGGAGTTAAAACTAATTCTTCCTTCAATTCCTCTATCCCTCCTATCCGTCTGTATCGCTCGTGCTTCCTGTCCTTCCATTAAGAATCCATTTTATCACATTCTCCTTCGTCCTACAGAGCGTTCCAGGCCTAGAGCGGTATTTTCTTTTCCTCCTCAAATAAAGTATTTTCAACTTCTGGTCCAGGAAGCACAATCGTGGCTAAGATTACCTTGGGAGGAAATCTATAATAACCTTATCAGTAATTCTAAATTACGAATACGTAACTGCACATAATCTTGACAATAACTAATATCTTTCTAATTTCAATATCATGGAGTTTTTAAGAAAAACATTGTCGGCACCCCTACAGCACGATACATTATGCCACACCACACGAGACATTCTTAAATTAACCACTGATTCACGGCGTCTGTAACAGTGATCATTGCGAAAAATATCGGAGCATGAAGTATGGAATGTTTTTTTGAGCTCGTACAGTACATTTGTTGCACAAAGTTCATTACCTCAGCCAGCCACAAAATAACTGAATCACCTGTGGTTCGAACAACAGGCATGGAATTGTCATATTGTGACTGGCTGAGGGAATGAACTTTTGTGCACCATGGTAAAGCCAAAAATAAATGTTTCTGAACAAGGTTCACCCCTCACTACACGTCACTAGTGCTGCTATGACGTACCCCTGATGTTACAGCAGTGGTAGTGTGCAGTGCAAAATGAGGTAAACCAACCATGAGGGCCTGGCCTGTCAAGTTGAATATATTTTAATTCTACGGACTAAAACCAAAATCGAGGTAAACCTGACTAATACGTAAGCAAGGACTGGACCTTTCTATTGCTCTCTGAAACAGCTGTAGAGTGGTGACAGCATTCTGGGCAGAATTTGAGTGATCTCAAGCACATGCAGTCTCTCTCCTTGGTGTCTGGGAGAAAGAGAAGGGGGGAGAGTGAGAGAAAGGATTACGGAATTTAGGAGTATAGGCTACTGACCTTGCCGTTGTGATACCAGAAGATGTAAGTGGGAGGCTCTGGACTGTCCCTAATGATACAAGTTAGGTTGATGGCCGACCCCATGTCCACGTGGATGTCTGGTGATCCTATGATCCGCGCCTGTGGTTCTGTCCACGAGGGAAGAGAGAAAGATGAAAGTTAGGGGTGTGTTCAAGAATGCCAGTGGTGTTAACGAAGGCGTGGTAATGGTACAGTACGGTGATTCTGTGTAGTATCTATAAAGGGTCCATGCCATCATCAACACAGACAATGTTCTTGCATATAGCCCTTAATTAATGTTGTTTAGTATGGTTGGTCATGGTCGGTCAGTTTGGTTAGGTTAGGCTTGGCTGAGTTTCTTGGTTGGTGGTGGTGGTAGTGGTTAGAATAAGGGGTTAGTTGGTTTGTAAGCTGGGTCATTGATGTTTTTTTGGTTGGTTTGTTGTTAAGTTAGATCATGGATGATTGGTTAGGTAAGGTTGGGTTAAGTTATATTTTGCTGTGTCTTGGTTGTTGTTGGTGGTTTGTTTAAGGTGTTGGGTGATTGGTTGGTTGGTTGGTATGTCAGGTCATCGGTGTCTAGTTGGTTGTTAAAGTTTGTTTAGTATGTTCGGTCATGGTGGGTTGGCTGGTTGGATTATTTGTATGGAAGGTCAAACACTCACACCACCATTCAATAACCAAGTTACTCTAGTCTAGTGTCTGACGGGCAGCGTAGAATGCGTAGACTTAGAGAAACTTCTGGTACACCGTCCCTCCATTTGGTGGATTTAAGTAGATCATGAAGTAGTTCTTTGTGTCCTCTGTGTTCTCGTATTGTCGATATTTTGTATTTCTTTATGTGTGTGTGTGTGCCCCCGTGGTCATTTGTGTTCCCTGGATCATATCATACTTTCATGTTTTGTTGCTGATCTATTGTTTGACGCTATGGCACAATAACTTAAACACATACACACACACACACACACATATTGTTTGACGCTATGGCACAATAACTTAAACACACACACACACACACATATTGTGGGTAGAGATGATGCCCAGATATGATGAGTGTGGTAGTGTTGTGTGGTCGAAGTCTTCGAAGATACGAGGTATACAGTCAAGAGATAGTCTCTAGTTGTGTTTGAGAATTCATTGAGCCTAATATATGTCTTGTACTGTGTACCACTAGAGCGATACTGGAGTAACAGGAGTTGTTACCCCATTGGAGATTGGGAAGAGAATGAATCTATATTCTTATGATATGGCTGGAGGCTGGGTTATCGGATGTCAAGAACTGTATGGTCTTCATGTATGACCTTCTGACCCAACTCAATATCTCTCAAACTACTCAGCAGTCAAACATGAGTCAGATTAGGTTCCCATACTGAACTAAATGTTTTGTCTGGAAGCAGGATACACAGGTACCCTCCTCTGTCATACACAAGCGTTTGTCAAGCAGTTTAGTCTAACTAGTTCCCATGTGTACTTCCATACAGGAATACATGTGATAAAGAGATATAGATTCTGAGTATAAATATGTAGTGTAACACACACACACACAGAGAGAGAGAGAGAGAGAGAGAGAGAGAGAGAGAGAGAGAGAGAGAGAGAGAGAGATACTTAAGTTATACAGGAAATACTATAGGATCTCATTTATATAGAGCGTCTTTTCACATCCTCAGATAAATCTCTTCCATACATTCTAATTACGTTACAATCTTCATTCACTAAATACTATAATAATAATAAAATGACTCACCAAAGACGTTAAGATGAACTACGTAAGATCTGACAGGTTTGGTGGACACTTGACACTCGTAGTTGCCTGAATCTCGAACCTGAGCGTACTTGATCTTGAGTATCCAGTCCTTGGAGCCGTGAGAGTTGATGACCTCGAAACGCTGGTCTGTGGTGTAGGTGTAGCGACCCACCGTCATGATGTGGATGTCACGCTGTCTGATCCACGACACCTGGTAACAAACACGAGAAGGTTGTAAGGTGTTTATGTGATGGGTACACTCGCAATCCAAAATATGTATCCAGGCTTGCTTCGAATAGCCTGATCGAGTATTAACTTAAGCGAGCTCAAGCAAATATGAAACATGATAAGCGTTGTAATTGGTTCACTAGTATGTCAAATGATTCGAAACTTCAACAAGACCTGGATAAAAATTTTGGATTGCGAGTGTACATGTGTATAGGTGTTGATTTAGGAAGTGATTATAGGTGGGAATTTTAGTTTGTGCCCTGTTAATTCACGACTTCAACAAACACACACACACAAAAAAAGGCTTTTAAAAGAATAATTTATGGTGTGAAGGTGTTGGTTTGCATAGTCACAGTCTGCAGTAAGTGAATAGATGTGTAAAATATATTAGTGTGTTCCTCCGCTTGATTCAAGACACCAGCCATGACAGGGAACGAACTGTAAGGCGAGTGAGGTACGGAGTGTGGATGTGTCTGGTTGTTTACAGTACGTGTGTTAAAAAAAAAAAAAAAACTTTCTCCAACATATATATTTTCTTAGATTAGTTGTAATGAGAAATAAAATAAACAAGCAAGTACTCAGAATCTGGTCATCGAAGTTGTACGGAGACCAATAGTACAAGGTATTACTCGCAAATAAACCAAAGATTGACTCACGCTTTTGTTGCTGAAGCAGTATTGACATTAATAAACTAAAGAATGACTCATGCCCTTGTTGCAGAAGTTGTATAGAGATAAATATGCTAAAGATCAACTCACTCTCTTGTTGCTGAAGTTATATAAAGACCGAAAGAATAGTATCACTCAAACTCTTATCGTTGAAGTTATATAAAGACACAAAACATGAAGATTGACTCACACTCTTGTTGCCAAGGTTGTGGACGAGACAGTGTAAGTAGGCGGTGTTGCTGGCCATGCTGGAGACGTTGTGTGGGGCCGCCTCGTCAAACACAGGATGGAGGGGCACCGTCAGCGACCCATTAGGATCACCAAGACTCAGGTCCAGTAAGGGTTTGATTGGCTCCACGGGGCTGCTACTGCTGTCACTTAGGCTGGTTGCGCCCACCAAATGCTTACCAACGCCTCCCACGCCTCCATCCGAGCCGCTGGTGATCTGGTTGTTGGAGCGCCAGGTGGGGTTGTTATTGTGGTTGTGGGGGTCGTGGGAGGAAGAGACGTGGTGCTGGTGGCCAGTTGTGGGGGACATCACGCTCACTCCTGTACATGATAAACGCAGAAGTGTTAGTTTTATTGTATTTAAAAATGAACATTGTACATAAACATTCAGGACACACATAAGTTCCAGATAAATATACATACACGCGCGGCAGCGCGAAAATGTTCACATATAATCTTTGAAAATTAACTGCAAGCACGAAGGATATAGAGGGAAAGGAGGGACAGTTATTGAATTAAAAATGAGTGGGTGGGGACGAAGGGGGGTGGACAAACCGATGAAGTAGATCATCGGGCGCCATATAACCTCGCTGTTCCGGCGCCTAAAATTAATCAATATATCAACACAGTACTTGCCCCCTTAATGTCCTCACCTGTGAAATAAAATGAGTGAAAAAGGTCCAGCATCATGTCCAATTTCGTTCAAAATACCGAGACATATATATTACGTTTGAAGGAGCGTAATGTCATAGTAGTAAGGGGGAGATGGATGGAGGAAGAGTGTTCAACAGAGAATTAGTTAACCAGTTGTGTATACGAATATGAAAGACAGAGTGTACCGGTGGCGATTTACTCATGCATTAGGAAGGTGTGTGTGTGTGTGTGTGTGTCAGAGTTAATAAGTTGTGTACCCTAGGGTTCATAAAAATGTGCCACGATGAAAGTATTCGGTCTCGTGACTTGTTTATTTCGGGAGGCGTTGAAATTTCAATTGCGTTCATAATTTTTCAGTGGGTCGAGGACATCATGTTTCCAAAGAAGTGGCCCCAATTATGGTGGCCATTAAATGCGTAAATTTTAAACGAGCAAATTCCCTTTGATTATGCTTTTTTAACAATGGGAAGCGTCGCAATATGGACAGTTATGATTTGATTGTATACTATATGTAATAATGTACAGTACCATATACATTACTTCACTAACGTACTAAACCTCAGTAGGCTTTTAACATCCTTTGTTCTAATTATGTTTTCCTAATTTGGTTGTGTGTGACATAATAATAATGTGAAATATGTTTTATTGCACTGCTTAGAAGACTACGGAGACGCCTATTCACCAAACAACCCCTATAAATTTAGCCTCCCTGCATGTAAGTACTGTAGCCGTAAACCAAAGCATAATAATAGAGAACCAATGATAGGCTAAGCAATTTCCTCACCCCTCCAAATAATTCAACAAAACAGATTCATTACTCGTACATTAAAGGGATGATTTTTTCCGGCATTCTTTGGAGTATAATTACTAGCCCTCAAAAAAAAAAAAAAAAAAAAAAAAAAAAAATAATGATTCAGAGGGATTTTTCACGGGGGTCGTTTTATGTGGAGGAATTAGAGTGCTACTGATTCCTCCAAACGTTGCCATGAAACAGATCCCGTATAAAGTAACCACGTAATGATAAATTTCGTTTCCTATGATAGTTTGAAGGAATAAAAAAAAACTCCAATATATCTAAAAAGAGGTTCAGAATCCTCTTTAAAATAAATAATGGTGGCTGAGGGAGAGTGTCGCCTAACTTTTAATATGTTCCTTATAACTGCGCCACGCACCACACATTACAACAACAACAACAACAACAACAACAACAACAACAACAAATTCAGCAAAATGTCGCAACATCATCAGAATATTCGTATTGTTATTATTTTCCCCTTATTATTCTTTATTTTCTCTACGGCCACGAGCGAGGAGGAGGAGGGTGACGGCGACGAAAACGGGAACTTTTTTTTTTTTTTTTTTTTTTATATGAGAGTTATACAAGAAGTTTCCCAGGCAGAACACAACACACACTTTTATCCCCGCCTCCAATTATGCAAATGGACCCGGAACATCAAATTTGTGTTGCGTTACGTTGTGTTGTGTAGAGTTCAGTTTCCGTGTGAAGTCGGTGCCTATATATAAAACTTTCTACGGTCGATGAAATTTTAATAGGACTCGGGGTGGTGGAGAGAGAGAGAGAGAGAGAGAGAGAGAGAGAGAGAGAGAGAGTATTATATTGGTGTGTGTGTGTGTGTGGAGAGAGAGAGAGAGAGAGAGAGAGAGAGAGAGAGAGAGAGAGAGAGAGAGAGAGAGTATTATATTTGTGTGTGTAGAGAGAGAGATGGTACTGTATTTGCGTTGTTTGTACGGTATAATAGTGTGAGAGTAAGCGTGTTGACTTACCAAAGGTGTGTGTGTGTGTGTGTGTGTGAGGGGAGGGTATATGTGTGTTTGTATGCATAGATGTGTATGCTATTTTGGTTTATTTATCGTTACTGAAAACACGAGGAATATTTTGACAACCTGTATTGTTTGCCTCTAGGATCTGCCAGACACACATACAAAATATCGGTATGTACAGTGGGCCACAAGAATTCTTAAACAGGCTATATGAAAAGAGAGATCATTATTCTGGAAGTACTGCAATGAATGGTCTACCAAGTGACTCAGTGATTGCAAAACAACAAACCTAATAATTATGCTGTATTGCAGTTACGTAGTCTTTCATTTTCTATATGTTGTAAGCCCTCGAAAACAACAGCGTTTGTAGGAATTCTTGTGGACAATAGTATTTCGGTGCACAAAACATCATTCCCTCAACCAGCCACAATATGTATGAATTACCTGTGGTTCGAACGACAAAACACAGTTCGCCATCTACTTTTGTGGTTTAATCGTTTGAACTGCAGGTGCTTCAAATATACAGTATTGTGGTTGGCTGAGGGAAATAAACTGTTGTGCTCCATGGTACAGTGAGTGTCAAAAGTCGTGTCGCGGTATTATCTCAAGATTAAACGCAACTCGTGAAGCACTATGAAAGTCCCATGACACACAAATGAATATACCAGATGTTTATTTGTCCATTCCCCATAAGTTTTCGCCACATTTCACCTCACCACTATTGACACTTACTGTACACTATGAAAAAAAAATATATATATACTGTTTGCGGTGATCATAGAGATTATCCCCTTAATCAATCAGTTAATTATTCCCTCACATCAAATTGGATCTCGCCATTCCAAGGGACAAAGTAACAGAATGATAATGGCTTTCATCTCTGATTTCTTTCTCTTCCTGTCTATATTATTCATTTGTCTGTTTTTTTGTTTTTTTTCGATTTTCGGGGCTATCTCTTTGTTGATTTGTTTTCTTTTTTATCTTTCCCTCCGTTTATCTAACATTTTCTCTATTTTTTTTTTTCACTCAAACCGTGAATTGCATCGGTGGCAAACTCCCATCAGATTTTTTTAAAGTACAATCAACACAGTGGTCTGGACTCCGCCCCTCCACCCTATGTTGTTTTACCCGTTTTATATTTGTGTTTTATCTCTTTTATGGTGGATGCGAGCGATGGAAATGTTTCAGTTGTGTTATATATTTCCTGGTACACGCAGCTGTATTATTATCATTATTATTATTAGTAGTAGTAGTAGTAGTAGTAGCCTAGTAGTAATAATTTCGTATTTTTAAATCTACGGGTGGTGGTGGGCAAGCCCAGAATGTTTCCGGCATATTATACAGAGCGTATGGCTCCGAATAGCAATAACTTACACAAGAGATATGAAATTTAATTTAGAGTATATTTTGCTCTGTAAAATACTTATGCTGTGTGTGATCTCGGTACAGTGCACTGGATACTGATGAAAAACGTTGTACAGTTGCCCACACATGAAGCTGGTAAGCCTCGCTACTTGTGAGGTAGCTACAACAGGAAGGAAGGTGAGCAAAAGTCATAGTTTGTTGACAAGCAGACAGTAATAATATTTTACTGTCTGCCTGTCAACAAACTACATCTTTTTTCACTTTCCTTTCTTTTGTAGCTACCTCACAAGGAAAGAGCGAAACCAGCTTCATGTGTGGGCAACTGTACCTTGTTTACAAATGGTGGGAAGGGAGGCTTGGAGCTTCGGAGGGTGGCAGGAGACGAGTAGGCTACGAGTATTAATACTTTATACTGGTCTTCACATCAAAATATCATTTCCTAACAATACAAACGAGTCTTATCGAGAAACTTTACATAGTCTAAATGAATTTTTAACATTCCTGTAATTATTTTGCTGTAATTTTACGATTGTACTGTGTTAAGAGAGATGAATGGAGGGTGAGACTGGTGGCTGGTATAACCTAATATATTATCGGAGCATTTACATATACACAGGAGTAGTCTGTTTTCTGTTGATATTGTTATTATTATTATTGCTATTGTTATTGTTGTTATCATGTCTGCGTTATTTTAGGTGTTCCCTACGGTAAACATTATCGTTCATTTACGATATCAGGTTGAGTAAGTCCTTTATAATAATTCACAATGATAAGATGAAATTGAATACAACCTTCATTATACTTGTAATGTGAGATTGTAGGTGAGATGATGTGATGATGTAATTGTAAAGGGTAGGTTTGTAAATAGTAGGTATGATGTGAAGGTATGATAGTGAAGGGATTTGTAGTCCTGCGTTTCAAGTGTTCAATTGGAGTGTTCAGTTTGTTGGTAGACTCGAAGGAATAAACGGAAAGGTACTGTACTGTACATACAAGAAGATTGTTTCTTTTACTTCAGCAATGGTTCAACACGTTAAGATGAAGTTGAATAAAACCATTAAAACACTTCACCATGTTCCACTAAACTGTTGTTGTATGTTTTACAGTCCCACTTCTTTTCGTTATTAAATGCTCGACATCAATACAATCCCTCGCGTTCCAGCTTCCATAAATATACTCTTACAATATTGGGGTCGCACTAGGTATATATATTCAGTATGTTTCTTTCTTTTTTTCATCGATGTATTAAGTTTACGACGATAGCCACCATTTGTCTCTTAAACGATGGCCGATATTTTAAAGAGAATCATTTGTTTGAGGCGATTTAGTGGATCATTCATTCCTCCAAATTATGCCAGAAAACAGATTAATTCAGTATAAGAGTAGGGGATTTGTTTTGTTGCACTGTTTGGAAGAAGACGTTGACCTCCCACAGTAATCGATCCCTTTACTAAGTTTGCTCACAGATACAGTGGCACAATCTCGAGCCATCATAAGTTGTTGTTGTTGTTGAAAGTTTAGAATAATTTGACATACTAATTACAACGCTTTCCCTGCCTCATACATACTAGTTGGAGCTCGTTCAATACTCCATCATCAGGCTATTCGAAACAGACCTGTGGATACTTTTTATGGTTCGTGGCTGTACAGTTGCCTCTGCTAGTAACGAGAACGAGAAAGTAGGTGTTTAGGGGAGAGGCTCTTTAGGTTAAATTGGATGGCTATTGATATCTCTAAACATCCTCGGGAAACGAATCACCAACAGTACGTATTACTATTATATATATGGATTCTTTTTCGTGATCTAGTTTCGAGGATTCAGCAGCCATTCAGTATACCGTCAACGAAATTATCCATTTATCGTTTCATGATATATATCGTGTGTGTGTGTGTGTGTGTGTGTGTGTGTGCCAGTATATATACAATAGGATAAGTCATTATAATAAAATAGATATTCATTTAAGCGTTGTTGCAAGTAAACACACATCATGATAAGCCATTAAAATGCACAGCATAATTACTTGACCATGTTTGCCATCAAATATTCAACAGGATAAACTACTATAAAACACAAAATAAATTATTTCCCTGAACTTAATTTCATCTCTTGCATTCTTGATTAATAATAGTAATAATACTAATAATATTAGTCTTGTTCGACGAGAAGAAAAACGACATTGGCAAAAGAAAGTTTATTACCAAACAGTTTCGGTAAATACTGCCACCATCCTCAATGACAAGACGAAATTATGAGATGATAATGAGTGGTACAGTACACCCACCTACAAAAGCACTGTCCCCTCATCAAACGGTTCTTGAAGTTTGGGGTTTAATGACTCGTGAATCGAAACACCAAACACAACAACATTTTCCAATTGTGAAGCTTGTGGGGTTCTTGACTCTGCAGATGAGGCGACAGCGCTTTTGTAGGTGCGTGTACATTAGGCTTCACTATGTGTGTGTGTGTGTGTGTGTGTGTGTGCAAGGCGTCATCTAATACGATACCCTACCGTATCTGATTGGAACAGATATGGTATGCTGATGTGTGTGTGTTAAACTTAGTTCGATTTATGGCAGAACACATGAGTAAAATAATAATAACTTGACACATATTGATTTTGTTCGTACTGTAGTTATTGTTGTTGTTCCCCAGACTGTCTGTCGGAGCAGTCCCGAGTCCCCATGGTTGACTGAAGCCGTGCAGATGTTCGGACCCCTAAAAGGTACTTCCAGGCCAATGGTGGTCTTCCTTCAATCTCGAATTAAATCGGTTGCTTTGTATATATTTATGTACATTACCTGAATTGTATTACTCTGGAAATCTTAGATCTATTCACGCCAAAATCACACAATTAATAACCATCTCTTCGTTTGTGTGTCAACAAGGAGGGAGGGACTAGGGAGGTGGCAGTCAATATTAGATGTGTTTTCAGCCTTCCTGCAAAGATGGATGGGTTGAGTTGGCGAGGGTGATGGAAGAGAAGGAATAAAAGAGAAAACAGAGAAAATAAAATAAGAAAACAGGGAGAATGAGAGAAAAGAAGAATAAAAGGACAGTGATTATATACTTCACACTACATCTTATATGTTTACTAAATGTCGTGAAATATGATTACTAACACATGAAGAATGAATATTCGTGAATTAAGAGTTTGACTAATATTTTTCGGTGAGCTGGTAGTCGACATCATCTGATGGGAGTGACCAGAAACCTTTCTCAGCCAGGGAACAAGACGAGATTAAACAAAATATTGGTGGCCAATCGTTGCTTGGAAAAGTTTGGTGGAATGAGTTGCTCAGTTTTATCACAAACACTGTAGCCTACCTCTCCATTAAGTGACTTAGCTGCTGTGGACGAAATGGAATATCAATGGTTCCCTCAAAGTGTGCCACAAAACACATCCTCTACTCGAATACTGAAATAGTATTTTGCCTTACGTGGTGTGTGAGAATCAGTTGCTTTCAAGTTTATACCCTAAACAGATGATGCCCTGTGGGTATATATCATCACTATTACATTACTGCCCCTGTCTATTTCATAAAGATATTTATATATATACCATCTTTTCTACATTTAGTCTCGCTTTATAAACAAGAAAATAAAAACGAAACATTGCATTTCTTTTACCAGGAAAAGTTTTTAAAATTGGTGAAAGCATGGTTGTAAAAATATTGATAAAGAAGATAGTATTTTTCTCACCAGGAAAAGTATTCTAAGGTCGCAAATGCATTTTGTGGAAATAATATTTAAGCCAGGCTGGGATTTGGCATATATTTCTCGGAACACATTACGAGGAGCCGAAGACTTGGGAATTGTACTTCCCTTGATGTATTACTCAGTGGCTGAGGACTGGAGAGTTAATTATGCATTATATGTAAATCCTGGGCTTCAGGACACACCTGTGGCTCTACGCTGCAGGATGATCACACACAGGAGACCTCAGCTTGTCAACACACACACACACACACACACACACACACACACACTGATACACACAGGGAACCTCACCTGGTCAACACACACACACACACACACACACACACTGATACACACAGGGAACCTCACCTGGTCAACACACACACACACACACACACACACACACTGATACACACAGGGAACCTCACCTGGTCAACACACACACACACACACACACACACTGATACACACAGGAAACCTCACCTGGTCAACACACACACACACACACACACACTCACACACACACAGGAAACCTCACCTGGTCAACACACACACACACACACACAGGAAACTTCACCTCGTTAACACATCACACAAACACAGCGAACCTCACCTCGTCCACACACACGGGGAACTTTACCTCGTTAACACACACACACACACACACAAACAAACACTAACAAACACACACACACACACACAATTAAAAACACACAAATATAGCGAACCTCACTTCGTCAACACACAAGAATATTGTGCTATTTTTTAGATCTATGCTGAAGGATTGGTTCGCTATTGTTTATCAGTGTGCAGTCACGAGCCAAGATAAGTATACAGGTCTGTTTCGAATTGCCTGATGGAATATTAATGGGAGAAACTCTCTCTATTTTTTTTTTCTTGTAAATTGGAGGGCTAGTGATTCCTCCAAACTATATACTAGGAAATAGACAACCTGAATGTTAATGTATATGGTTATAAATTATGTTCTTTATTTCTCACAATATGGAAGGTTGTAGATACACAGTAAGGAGTTCACAGGACCTTTATTTAACGTAGTACTGAAATGCTGGTATAATACACTATAGTTTAAAGTTAATCGTAACAATGATATGGCACAGATTGTCTTACTAATATACACGTTTGTTGGAGTGGGTACGGTGGTGATGTGAGGTATAAGTGAGATACGAGAGTAGCGGAAGTTAGAGTATTACAGAACGTGTCTTATAGGGAAGTGTCTTCTTGTCTGTCCCTCGCCGCATTTATCAACGAGGAAATAGACTGACAAACTGAGTAGTTGGCAACTTTGTTTATGTGTGTATGTGTGAGTGTTTGTGAGTGAGAGAGAGAAAGAGAGAGAGTTAATCTTTAATGATGGGGCAAAGGAGGAAGGTAATATTAATGAGGTCACTAGCGAGGCTGGATTAAGGAGAGGGTGAACAGGTAAATACGTTTATGACAGGAAATGGTAAATCCTATAATTAGATGACCAGGGAGGAAAGCCGTGATAATGAGGTTTGGTTAATATGTGGGAGGGATGGACATTCACTACAGTAGTAACGGGGAAACTGTTTTGTGACATAAGGGGCAATCTGTACCCATTCATTTTACCCTTGAAACGACCTCCACCATGTATGAGACAGGAAACGTGTTGGAACTTGTTCACTGGTATGTCAGAGAATTCTAAACTTCAACAAAAATAACCCTGGATATGTGCAGTCGGCCTCAGGAATTCGTATACACCACTGGAACATCAAGGGCTTGTAAACACTAGAAAATTTAATACATTGAATTCGTAACACCAAACTTTTCTAGTAATGTTATTTGGCTCATACTTGAATCAGTCAGCAGAACAATATCTACAGTATGTGTAAATTTTACGCCCATTGTAACCAATGCTCTGTGTATGAATTCTTGAGGCCGACTGTACATACTTATTACGACTCGTGACTGTACATACCAGTGAGCCAATTACAACCCTTATCCTGTCTCATACATAATTCCTTGAGATAGTTTAATACTTCATCATCTGGCTATTCGAAGCAAGTAGACCTGGATACTTAGTATGGCTCGTGACTGTACTGACAGCGATTTTGTGTACGCGACTGTACACCGGTCAGACAGTCAGACAGATAGACAGCTCTCCATGGGATGTACGGTACAGTATGTTGGTGATGGCCATTTGTATAGAAGCCGAAATCGAGGGTGGCGAAACATTTTTGGTAAGTGTTGAGAGTTTGGGAATGTGTGCGTGGGTGAAGAGGAGGCTTCATGTGAGTGTAACCAATTTGCGTGTGTGTGTGTGTGTGTGTGTGCGAGCCCGTGCATGCGTGTGTGCGTACAGGGGTTCGACAGAAGTAAAGACTGGACAATCCTAGATTATGAAAGAAGATAAAAATTATGAAGGCATTACGATGAAAAGTGAAAGGACATGAAAAGGTGAGTGAAAAATGAGAAGGGAAAAACGTATGAAGAAATAAGAGAACATTGCATGAAAAAAAGTATGGAAATAAATAAATTGTGAAAGAATGAAATTGAAAAGGGGAGAAGTAGAAGGAAGACCCCCATGATTGTAGCTGCCTTTTCGGGGCAAGGGAAATCCCAGACTCTCTCCATCGAAAACTTTACTTCTTCTTGGAGTAAGCCTGGCCAAAAAGCTCCACAAACCTGTACACTCTAAAGCCATAATTTCGATGCACCCTCTACACTAACTGCTGGGCGAAGGGAAGTTAAAGTCGAAGGTAAAGATCAATCATATTCCTTCCGCTACTTCCCATATCTCTCTATCCCATTGGTCAGTGGCAACTCCAAGCTTCAGTGAATATAGTATAAGAAAAAATATATAATAATAATATACTATGCTACGATATTTTGTATTAAATAGCATGGATTTATGACATGATTGTTACTTGCCTTTCAAATATAAGCACTAATCACACAATCTGATAACCCAGATAATATTATCTTTATGGAACAGGTTACACACATGTTTGCTGTGAAGTGCCGTCGATCGATTGTGTGAAGCAGAAGGTTTCCTGGACTCGACTCGACTTCTTTTTAAGCTCTCGCCAACTTTCCTCTTTTCCTTCTTTTTCCTTCGTGCTTGATAACCTTCACCTCTATTTCCTGCTCCTTGGCGCTAAATCACTGTCATGTCTCCTCTTTCAATTGTCATTCCATCTCATAAGGACGTTTTCTTTCACTGAGCAGTATGAAAAATTAACATTCGAGTAACTGTATCTTCATATATTTAATTCAACAACTATGAACCATAAACTCACGATCAAATAATTTTCATGACAATTTCCTCGGCACTTTGTTTATTTCAGCGAAGCCTCAGGTCAGCATCATGTGAGTACAACTAGTTTGGAGATGCAGCATGAGGGGGGGAGTGTGGGGGGCAGAGGGGGGCTTTAGAATGGTGTAGTGTTCAATGGAGCTTATGCAGTACGGATATCTACTTCCCTCTGACCTGGAACTGCTGTGAGGGGTGCATCGAAACTATGGCTTTTGAGTGTACCTTATCTAGAGGGCTGGATGGTATATATGTCCAGTAAATCAGGGCCAGCAAAGTTTTCCCTCGTGTTTGCCGTATGTGGCGGCGACCCTTAATGTGCAATGTTGGGAGACGGGAGGCATGGCCCGGTATTCACAAAATCTCTGAGTTTGAACTTGTTCGTATGTTTACATTTTTAACCTTGTCAAAGTATGTCAGACTCATTTCGAAGCAGTGGACCAGTTTCCTACTACTTAAGTGTGAGTCAACATTAGGATTTCAATGCATTATTCCACCTAGACGGGAGACCTGGAAGGCCCATAAAGGCTAATGTATTACAAAAAAAGAGGAATGTCCAGATTGAATGAATGAAAAGGAAAACTCGCCATTTCCTGACATTCTTTTCCAAAATTTCATGCTACAAAAAATATATAAATAAAAAAATAGATCATAAACCAATTATAATTATTAACACAATTGCCAACATCTTTCTCTAACGCTAAGCTCGTGGTGAGGAATATTGTAAAAGGGAGAGGATAACAATTTTCAGCAGCAGCAGCAGCAGCTACACTTTTCTCTTACCGAATCTAAACTTTCCCCCGCGATTCCCTCCGACTGGAAATATATGTCTTTTTCCACTCTGCCTTCCCCACGGTCAGCGCCATAAAGGGGCCCAATTGATGCTCTGAACTGCAGTGTAGTTTTAAAAAGCAAAAGGGGTCGACCCACTGGATAATTAAGGATTGGTTGAGTCAGTTTAATTCGGTTTATACCCATAAGGATTTTTCAGAGTTTTGATGTTACATTCTTATTACAATTTTATAGCACTGTGTAAATGCTACTTCAAAACTAATATTAGCAAACTTTAAATGGGTTCCTGAAGCCTATAATATGTCCAGAGTCGGAAAGGAAAAGAAGAAAACAAATAACGGTTCTAAAACTATGTATATCTCCTGAGTTTTTATACATTTTTGAGGTTTTACACTGAACATTACGAGTGAAACTGAACTAGATTAAACTAGGTTCGGATGTACTGTATATAAATAACGATAAAATGCTCAGGTTGGATGGGATTAAAATAGGTTCCGAGCGAATAATTAAATACATACGAACACTGCATCTCAACATTCACGAGGCATAATAATGATAAGTATCCAAATCAGCTTCTAATTGCCTGTTGATGAAATATAAACAAGTTCCAGTAAGTAGGATAAGCTTTGTAATTGGCTCACTGGTATGTACAATTGCCTGCACTTATAACTGGTACAGGACTAGAGGACTGACAACGCTGAATGTACCATTAATAAGTGCTGGCAACTTGTACACTCGCAATCCAAAATATGTATCCAGGCTTGCTTCGAATGGCTTGATCGAGTATTAAGCGAGCTCAAGCAAATATGAAACAGGATAAGTGTTGTAATTGGTTCACTAGTATATGTCAAATGATTCGAAACTTCAACAAGACCTGGATACACATTTTGGATTGCGAGTGTACTATCAAAGACAAAATTCGTGTCGTGAAATCTGGTGAAAATATAAGGTAGAGGACTAAACATATATACTGGACATGAATGTTAGTGTGGTGGGGCTTTTTATAATGTTTCACAAGTTATATTAAATTATTGGACAAGACAGCGACACGAGTTTTGTGTTTGATAGTACAGTCACGACCTAAAATAAGTATCCAGGTCTCCTACGAATTGCCTGATGATGTAGTATTAAGGGGGTGCGGGAATAGGGGGACAGGCTTGGGGGGAGGGGGTTTAGGGGTGTGTGGGAGTAGGGGACAGGCTTGGGAGGGTTTTGGGGGGTGCGGGAGTAGGGGGACAGGCTTGGGTGGGGGGGTTAGGGGGGTGCGGGAGTAGGGGACAGGCTTGTGGGGGTTTTGGGGGGTGCGGGAGTAGGGGGACAGGCTTGGGTGGGGGGTTAGGAGGTTGCGGGAATAAGGGACAGGCTTTCTACACCCCCCCCCAAGCCTGTCCCCCTATTCCCACACCCCCCGCACCCCCCAACCAAACCTGTCCCCTACTCCCGCACCCCCCTTAAACGACCACCAGCAAGTATCACATACGTACTGATGGTCATCTTATACCTGATAAGCTTTGTAATAAGTTCAGTGGTATGTCACGTGATTCCAGATATCAACAACACCTGCTGGATACTTATTTTGACTCGTGACTGTACACTCGCAATCCAAAATTTGTATCCAGGTCTTGTTGAAGTTTCGAATCAGTTGACATACTAGTGAACCAATTACAACGCTTATCCTGTTTTATATTTGCTTGAGCTCGCTGAATTAATACTCGATCAGGCTATTCGAAGCAAGCCTGGATACTTATTTTGACTCGTGAGTGTACATGCAGCTTCTACACTGTTGGACCATAGAGCCTGCATGAGTGTTACGGTCGACTGGCAGCGTAAATCACACAAGCGAGTGCACGAAAAGGGATGAATTCGTATATATTCCAACCCATCACTTGCATCTGTGTGTGTCTGTGTGTGTGTGGTGTGTGTGTGTGTGTGTGTGTGTTGTCGTAGGTAATGGTTTGAGTTGTGCATCGTTGGTGACAAATATTAGTTTAGAAATAGAGAGTATTATTGGTAACTAAAGAGTAAATGTTGATGATATTAAAAGAGTGAAATGATAAGTTGCCTCAATCATCGTTTTGATAATACGTCACTTTGCGGTGATTATAAAACACATGTAGTACTGTATTAGGAAAAGCGCTTTATTTAAATAACAACTTTTCGATGCCAATATGGTTGTTTTTTTTATACCAGTAGATTAAAGCTTCCTTTCCAATCGTATTCCCATGGTTTATTTACCTTCACTTCACTTCCTTTGCCACTAACACTCCCCTTAAAATTTTTCAATAACTACCCCTCCCTCTCTTCTACGTTATTTCCTTTGTGCTTGTTATCCCACCTCTAAGTCACCTTCTCCTTTGTCCGGACCTACAGGGACTTCCATTTCTTGGGCAGTCTTTTTTCATTCTTAAATTAAATTTTTTTCTGCATTGTGTTAAGCTGAAGTTGCTGTCGTTGCATTACTTTCTATATATTTACGCTTCAGATCTTACCTACATCTTCTCAAGCCTCTTCTCTCCTTTTCCTCTTCTTCTTCCTTCTCCCAAGCCTCTTCTGTCTTCCTACTCCAATTTTTTTCTCCACCTAAGCCTCTTCTCTCCTTCTCCTATTCCCCTTCTTCCTCCTATTCCATTTTCTCTCAAGTCTCTTCTCTCCTTTCCTAATTTTACCTCCACCTCCTCCTCCCAAATCTCATCTCTCTTCCTCCTCCTTCCTCACCTCCTTCTATTCCTGCTCCTGCTCCTTCTTTCCAACCTCTCCTCTCTTCCACCTTCACCAACAACACACACTCGTTTTTCTCTCCCCCTCCATTCCTCTTTTAACTGCCCTTTCCTCCTCTGTATTGCTTTCTTCTTCTTCATCCACCCCTTTTTACTCCTTTCCTCCTCGTCCGTCCCTCAGTTCATCTTGCTTCCATTTGTCCAATTTTTTCCTCCTCGCCAAACCA
The DNA here is from genome assembly GCA_033782935.1 of Petrolisthes cinctipes. Classification (NCBI taxonomy): domain Eukaryota; kingdom Metazoa; phylum Arthropoda; class Malacostraca; order Decapoda; family Porcellanidae; genus Petrolisthes; species Petrolisthes cinctipes. The sequence continues at coordinate 47,243 of JAWQEG010004976.1, forward strand.
TTTTACCTTTAACTCTCTCTCTCTCTCTCTCTCTCTCTCTCTCTCTCTCTCTCTCTCTCTCTCTCTCTCTCTCAACCACTATAGCTGTCTTTCTTCTTCAATTTACGGTCTTCCTTTCCCTTGCAATTCTTCCTTCCTCCATTTCATTCCTATTTTTTTTCTTTTGTACTTATCCATGAATTTCCTAACAATGACTGTTTGTCTGCCTTACCCTTTTATAATTGATCTTCCTCCCCTCCTCTTTCTCTCACCACAATACTCCTCTTTCCCTCACCACTATACTCCTCTTTCTCTCACCACTATACTTCTCTTTCCCTCACCACTATACTCCTCTTTCTCTCACCACTATACTCCTCTTTCTCTCACTGCTATTCTCCTCTTGCTCTCACCGTTATACTCCTTTTTCTCTCACCGTTACACTCCTCTTTCTCTCACTGCTATTGTCCTCTTTCTCTCACTGACATACTCCTCTTTCTCTTACCATTCACGTTCTCTCACTGTTATATTCCTTTTTCCTCTGCACCTTTTTATCACCTTCTCCCTCGTCCTACAGGATTTCCCAGGCCTAGGGTGGCTTTCTTCCATTCAGACATAAAATTTTTGCAAGCTATATTTACCTTGACTCTACCTGTCTCACTACTACTACGACTATTACTGCTTCTTCGGGTTATTTTTGACATGAAGAAACAGAAGCGTAACGTCGTCAATAAAGGCATCTCATCTCCGCATACGGTGTTGTTCCTTATTTAAACGCACATGTCACCCTAACAGATTTCTGCAGCCAACTGAGCAATATCTTTTCGTGGACTCTGTCTGTTACACTGTCCTTTTGTTCTTGCTGTTGCTAAACCCATTTTTTCTTTCCCTGTCACGGCTAGAATGGAAGAAGGTGGAACACCCTCCAACACTCTTGCCGTAAAGTGGGAGAGAGAGACGGGGAGAAGGGCGAACAAAAGAGCATCTGCAAGATATTTGTGGCGGTACAGATCAGTACCGCTATATACGATAAAACTCACCCTAAACACAGGAATATCTCGTGATACGTAATTTCTGACCAGAGACGAACGGCAGGCACCACACATACCCTACATTCGAACTCAGCCTCTATAGGTGTACTGGGTGGTGAAATGAACAATACCAGGCGATTCGAAGCTTTCTGCTCCTCACACTCTGGTCAGAAATTATGTATCACGAGTGTACCACCCCGGACAGATATCTCTGGACTAGATTTCATCGTATTAAGTAAAATGCGCTCTGAGTGGTCCGATGGTGAATAAAACGGGGATCTTGATTGGCTCAAGATCTTGGATTGGCTGAGCCCAGTCGAATGTTACGTTAAGAAACAAACGTTTTAATTTTTTTCATTAGCACTGAGATTAGGGGATGACAATGGTACCTCTACAAAGGAAAATATCATGTAAAGCATATATATATAAAACTAGAAATGGAAAATGATATTTACTGTTCCTATAAAATCGATCAGACAAAAGGAAATATGGCGAAACCCGATGAAACAAGAGCACGATTCAAACCCAAACACTCCTGCCTTACAACTCTGAGAGTCGAAGCTGGACAGAAACTGACAGAAGATTCCCTTATCTCGAACCGCAGTTTGACCATAGGACAACTCAGAGACCATTTTACTTTATACGATGAAATCTAGTCCAGAGATATCTGTCCAGGGCGGGTACTGTACAGCCATAGCTGATAGTGCTGGACCAGGGTCCAAGGAGTGTTGGAGAGCAACTGAACAGAGTTCGAACAAGTTAATTTTCCAAACCATTCTCAACGTTGAGAGAGGTTTAGAAGACTCACTTTTTCGAATTCTGTTTGCGCAGGCATGATTGGTAGTCTATGGAGGCCTTGACGTCACGCAAGGTACGGTTCTAAAGTGTTCCGAGTCCTCGCCAGTCGCCACAGTCAACTCTGGGCCGTGGACGTGTGATGATCGCGGCAAATGTACAGTCACGAGCACTAATAAGTATACAGATTTGGTTAAAGGTGTGAACAGTCCAATTCACCAACGAAGTAATTCCAATGGAGATCTTATTGTGCATTTATTTACTGTCTCTAGGTATTCGAAGCACATCTGAATACTTAATAGTGCTCGTGACTGTACTGTACTTTATATTTCATTTTTAATATGGTGCTTTCCTGTGCAGTAGGCGGCTGTAAGAGTAGAAGTAGAAGAGATAAGGAGAATAGAATAATTTTACATAGATTCCCGAGCAATGAGGAAGCAAGAAATAAGTGGAAGCGTCAGTACAATATTAAAAAAATAACAGAAACTGCCAGGATATGCAGCAGACATTTTGATCCCAGTGCCTATGAAAGAAACTTGAAGTACGAGCTAGCCTACTTGGTCTACCAGTGCCTGCAAATCAACAACGATTACAGAAAGATGCTCTCCCAACTCTTCATCTACCAGTCTTTAACTGTAAGTAATTTCTTGCCACACTGTATTTCACTTCCTCCAGCAAGGTAGTAGTTTAAAGTAAGTTAATTAGACAACTAAACTTATGCCAAGGGCCCTAGTCTAATTTTTATAAGTCTTGCCACTCATTCGTTATTAGTTCATCAATAACCCTACTTACCGCCTTCTGCATTATTTATATATCTAATGAGTGCACTAATAGTATCTGTAAATATTGGAACATAGCTGGCTACTAGTGCAAAAGCTGATCACCAGTTTATAAATGTCACCCCGTTACAAAAACCCGTTTTTATGTCCAGTGTTGTCATCTCCATGCATGTGTTCATTTTTCATATATATATTTTAATTCTTACAGTGTATCCATATTCTATATGTTCTTTGTATATACAAAAAAAGTTTCCTCATATATTTTACAAAAAAAGAAGAAAAAAGAAGAAGAAAAAAAATAAAATTAATAAAAAAATAATTATAATGGTTAAAATGTGTATGCAATGAGAGAAAGTTTGGTTTAATCTGCTTGTGTCCCTATATAGAGAATGCTAGCCGTCACCAGTGTGTGTGTGTGTGAGTGTGTGTGTGTGTGTGTGTACAAGAGGCCTTACCACCTCTGCTGACTCGCCACTCACTTACTCAGGTTGCATGTTTGCCGTCCCTCTCTTCTTTATATTTCCTTCGTGTTTGCTGTACATCCTTTCCTTATGTTTCCTTCGTGTTTGCTTCATCTTTCTCGTTCTCTCTCTCTTCTTTTTTCCTTCGTGCTTGCTGACCCTCCTCTACTTCTTCTTCCTTCGTGCTTGCTGTTCCACCTTTCCTTCGTGCTTGCTGTCTCTCCTTTCCTTCTTTTTCCTTCGTGTTTGCTGTCCCTCCTTTCCTTCTTTTTCCTTCGTGTTTGCTGTCCCTCCTTTCCTTCATTTTCCTTCTTGTTCTTTTGCCATCCCTCCATTCCTTTGTTTATCTCCGTGTTGGTTATCCCTCCCAACCTCTCCATCACCTTCTCCCTCGTCCCACAGGGTTTTTCAGGCCTAGAGGGGTCTTTTATCTCCTCCTCTCACTACTTCTCTTCCTCTTCATTCTCCCCAACATTGCTTCCCCTCCATGCACTCTCTAATTCTCCCTTTCTGACTTTTCTGTCTTACACTTTCCTCCTTTTCCCTCTCTGCCCCTTCCATCCTTCCTTCATTCCTTCCCCCTACGCTATTCACTTATCTCCCAGGTCACTATCCACTTCTCTCCCTCCACTATCCACTTCTTTCACCACGATTAAAAATATGGAGTGGTCTGTTTCCAGGCATTGTTCAGAGGAATTCACGGTCAGTCGTTCAGTTCGCCCACAACAAAAGGGGTCGTTTGCTTCGGGAGATCTGTTTCGTAGCATATTATTTGAGGAATCAGTAGCCCTCCATATTATTATTTAAAAAAAAAATAAAGATATTCTTCAATTTATGGTGTGATGGGAAAATGAGAGACCGAACCCTTGCCCAGAGGAGTGAGAACAAACGGACCACCATCTGGCAGTGACTGTAGCGGCGGCCTGTGTATTGTATGATAATTTAAGGCCCAATGAGGAAGTATCATTGTGGCCTGTGAGTGGTAATTTATCCCAACAGCAAGGCACCTGAGGCAGACAGCTCAAACAGAGTGTTGGGTGGTGGTGGTGGAGTTTAGCTGAGATTGTGTGAGGTTGGGGAAAAGCAATAGGGGGAATGGTTGGGTTAAAATTAAGCCGCGGTCACACTAGTCACTGGTACCCCTGCCATTAACTTATACAGTATTACCATTCTTAATGAAACCAAGAAAATAACTCAAAGAAATTGGTACATACTGGTAGGTCAGTCTGTACTTAGCACACTATCCTACTCTATAGTCTACAACATTGGTAACTAACCACTAATACAGAGTTGGGTTGGGGAGAGGGTGAAGTTGGAGGAAAGTGAGTTGATGAGGTTGGGGAAGGGTTGAATTGGGAAGAGGGTGAGGCTACTGATTCCTCCAAGCAGTGCCAGAAAACGGACTGGCATCTTCATCATAAACGGGTCGAGTATCTGTTTTTTACCGTAGGCTATATAGTCTGCAGGAAATAGTAGCCCTCCATTGCACCCAAAGCAGATGGCCGTCTAAAAAGGATAAATTCTTGACGGCAATTGGAGAGCTACTGAATTCTCCAAAAGATATCACGAAACAGACACCTATAATTAGTAGCGTTGAGGTGATTTGTTTCCCGACATAGTTTGGGGGAATCAGCAGCCCTCTCCTCTTAATTAGATATATGCTTCTCGGGATCAGTAAGTCTTTAAGGGATTCATTTACTTTAGGGAGTATCGTGCTTCCTTCACCTCCTAGCTGTTGAGTCGAGGGGAAATATTTCTGTCATTTTATAAAAGATTCTCGTGCCATTACCTTTCTGTATTTAAACGTTATGTATTTGGTGTCATTTTAGTAGACATTGATCACTTACCTATTTCGTGCCTCAATTGGCGCCTCCATTCTGCATGGGCCTGACAGTAATCGCTATGTTGGCCAAATTGCCTCCTAATCACGCACAGGCACGGAACGGCATTAGCGGCTCCAGTCGTTCGTAGGGACTGGCATGGGATGGAGTGTCCTTTCCGCTCCTGTGAATCCCCTTCATCGTCAGCTACTCCCTTTCAATTCTAAGTCTGGTGTTCCTTTCCTTCTCTTTCCTTCGTACTTACGGCTCATCTTCTCCCTTGTCCTTCAGGGTCTTTCAGGTTTAGGGCGGTTTTCTTTCATTCTTAATCAATCTATGCACTCCCTGGGATTTCGGAAGAAAGAAATAGATTTCTTGTGAAGTATGCATGAATCTGAGCGTATGCACCAGCAAATGCGCTCCCCAAGGTGGGAAAAATGAAAATGAAAGAGTTTTGGGATGAGTTGAATGACTGTCTTGGAAGTGTTGAGAGAGGGAGGAGGATAGTGCTTGTGGAGGATATGAATGGGAAGGTAAGAAGTGAGAAAATAGGAAATGTAGTTGGCAAGTAGGGTGTGAATGGAGTAAATGAAAATGGTGAGTGCCAGGAGGATGTGTGTGCCGAAAGGGGGTTATTCCTTGCCAACACCTGCTTCGAGCACAGGCTGATCCACAGGTACACATGGAAGAGGAGAGATGAAAGGGGAGAGCAGATGAGTTTAATAGATTATATAGCTGTTGATGAAAGGATAAGAAAAGATGTGATGGATGCTAGAGTGGTGAGAGGAATGTTTCAGTGCTCTGACCACTACAGTATGCGGTTATGGCAAGGATTAGGGTCAAGGATTAAGGTCAAAGATTTGGGAGTATAGTAGGAGGGATGAAGAGGGAGGTGGCAAGTGGAAGATGGAATGACATTGAGTATAGAGAGGAATATAAGAGGAGGGTGGGTGAGGTGCAGGAGGATGCAAGGCTGACTATAGGGGAGGGAGTGAATGATGTGTATGAAATGTTTAAGACACTAGTGATGAGGACAGCAGCAGAGGTAGTGGGATACAAAACACAAAAGAGGGACAAGAAAGGGAGTGCATGGTGGTCAGAAGAAGTGAAAGATGCAGTAGAGAAAAAAGGAAGGCTTATAGGAGAACGCTGCAGAGGAATGTGTCAGAGGAGGTGAAAGAAAGGTGGAAGAGAGAATACAGCGTATGTAAGAGGCAAGTGAAGAGCATGGTAAATGAGAGTAAAAGGAGAGTGGATGAGGAGTTTGATAGGAAACTGAGTGAGAAGTTTAGAGAAAACAAGAAATTATTTTGGAAGGAGGTTAAAAGAGAAAGAGGAGAAGAAAAGTCTGGTAGCGTGAGAATGAAGAGAGAGGATGGAGTCACTGTGAGTGGAAGTGAGGAAGTGAAAGAAGCGTGGAAGAAGCATTTTGATCGTTTGATGAATGACGGGACGGGAGGGGAGGCGGTGGTGACATGCATGGGGATGGAGGCAGATGGTAGACGACAGGTTGCACAGGGAGAATTAGAAAGGGAAGATATTAGGAAAGTTGAAGATGGGAAAGGCCCCGGGGGTGGATGGGATAACTGCTGAAATGTTGAAGTGTGGGGGGGGGGGGAGGTAGTGGTGGAGTGGATGTTGCTCATATGCACATGTTAAGAGGAAATTAACCATCACTATGTATCCTTACAAATACCAATATCAGCCAACAGTGTTCAAGTTTAGTTATCAATTTAATTACTGAAAAGTATTATAATATATGATATTATGTCCTAGTTATATTTTCCATTATCTAAGGCATTCTAAGCTGCTCTTTCCAATGCACCATGCACAGCGAGGGAGGGAGGGAAGGAGGAAGAGAGGAAGGGCAGCCTGGGAGGGAGGTAGGAAGGAGGGAGAGGTAGGAAGGAAGGAGAAAGGGAAGGAGGGAGAAAAGAAGAGAGGTAGGGATGGATGGAGGGAGAGAGGAAGGGATGGAAGAAAGGAGAGAGGGAGGGAGGAAGGTAAGGCAGACTGGGAGGGATGGAGAGAGGAACACCAGGAGGGAAAGAGGAAGAGCAGGGAGGGAGGGAGGGAGGGATGCAGGAAGGAAGGGCAGGCTGGAATGGAGGCAGGGAGGGAGGAAGGGAAGGGAGGGATAGCAGGCAGGAAGATTGCACGACTAAGTAGGACAAGCAGCGCATGTGTTGAAGCTGGCCAAGACGACGATGGTTGTGGTGGTGGTGATGTTGGTGTTGGTGGTGGTGGTGGTGGGAAGGAGATTGGTGTGGTGGAGGTGATGTTGGTGGTGGTGGTGGTGGTGGGAAGGAGATTGGTGTGGTGCATGGAGGTGGTGGAGGTAATGTTGGTGCTGGTAGTGGTGGAGGTGATGTTGGTGCTGGTGGTGGTGGTGGTGGGAAGGAGATTGGTTTGGTGGTGGTGGAGGTGATGTTGGTGCTGGTAGTGGTGATGGGGGGAAGAAGATTGGTGTGGTGGTGGTGGGAAGGAGATTGGTGGGGTGGGTAAGGGGGGGGGGGGAGGAGATTGGTGTGGTGGTGGTGGGGGGAAAGAAACTGGTGTGGTGGTGATGGTAGTGGTAGTAGTGGTGGAGAGAATGTTCAGGGTGTGATAGTAAGGGTAGATATGGTGGTAGTGGTAGTGGTGGTAATAGTGTGAAGGGAAGGATATGGGTGTGGTGGTGGTGATAGTGAAGGTAGTGGTGGTGATGGTGGTTATTTATAGTGGTTATAGTGGTGGTAACTATAAGACAGTTTTGTTTTCTTTTACGTAGCAAAAAGACACAGACTCACAATTTAATTTTCTTGCCTTTTTCAGTAAGTACGAGTGTAATGCAATCCAAGAAAAATTACACCATAAACTTAAATCACTTGGTATGTATTTAAAACTTATAAACACTGAAATGTACGAGGACTGTGTATTAAAGGCCACAATTATTAGTTAGAATATAATAAGTGTATTATTGCAAAAAGATAAAATAAAATAATATAAAATACATTAAATAAGTAATAATAATAATAATAATAATAATAATAATAATAATAATAATAATAATAATAATAATAAAAATGAAAATAATGATAATAATAAAATAATAATAATAATAATGATAAAATAATAATAATAATAATAATAATAATAATAATAATGATAATAATAATAAATCAATGATAATAAAATAGGCACAAAAGAAGGGGATGGGGTGGAAGGCATGTGGGTGAAGGGAATCAATGGGGCATCTAATTAACCCATTCCCCCATTCTTTCTTTCCTTCTCCTGTTCCTCCAGTACAGCAAATATTCCCCAGTTCTTCCCTTCTCCTCCTCCTCCTACCTCCATTTCTTCCCTATCCTCTCCTCCATTCAGGTCTTGTGAAATTATTAGCATTATTTCTTCTTTTCTTGTAATTCATATTTCTTGTTTCCTTCTCTTTCGTCCAACTATTCATCCATTCATCTATAAATTCATCCATCCATTTATATATTCATTAATCCATCCTATATTTCATCCATCCATTCATCTATCCATCCATCCATTCATCAAAAATCTTCATCAATCAATCCATAAATCTCTCTATCCATCCATTAATTCATCTATCCACCTTCCATCCATCCGCCCATCCATTAATATCCTGATTTTCATTATTCCTTTCGTTTCCTTCCTCCCTTCATTTCCTTCTCCTTTCCTGGCTCTCATCTCGTCGTTTCCTTCTTCCTTTTCCTCTCCCTATCATCCATCCCCTCACTTCCTTCCTTTCTCCCTCCACAGTTCCTCCTTCGTATTTCCTCCTTTCCTTAATACCTTCCATCTCTTTATTCCATTCCCTACCTATCTATCTTTCATCTTTCCCTACCTCTCTATCTTTCATTTTTCCCTCCCTATTTTCCATTTCCTTTCTCCCTACACATTTCCTCCCTTCATATCCCCCCCTTCCTCATTCCCTATACCCTCACAGCTCCCTCCCTCCCTTCTTCCATTACCTACTTTCTTTCATCTTCCCCTACCCTCATAGCTCCTTCCTTCCTTCCTCTCTATCAGTGCCCCGTCCATCCCCTTCATCACCTAGACAATAAGTGGACTGTGATTGGCTTGCTTCATACCATCATGACAAGTGTAACTAAGAGGAAAGAACTGGACGTTGCTCATTCCTTCTTATTACAACAGGACTGCATGGGTAGGCTATACATAGATCTTTTGGAGGAGAGGACAGTGGTGGCAGGGCTGAGACTGGAGAAAGATGAGATAGAAAAACTAGTAGCAGAGAGTTTAAGGGAGGAGAGATATGGCTGGGGAGAGAGTTAGGATTGGGGACAGGATGGGTTGAATCAGTATGATGTTTTACCACGGGTTATTTCACACCCGCTAATTTTTGCATTGTAATGGATTACCAAAAGTGAATAATTAAGGTACTTGTCCCCGAGAAATGCATCATTTTTATGAAATTTAACACTCATATAATCATAGTGTGACGTATATACCACGTCAGTCCACAGGCTCCACCCACCCTATTCTCTCTCTCTCTCTCTGGTCTCGAAACCTTGTTCGAAAATACACCACAGGGACTGTACTGTGGCTGTGGTGCATTTTCGAACAAGGGATCGAGACCAGATAGAGTAGGGTGTATGGGTGGAGCCTGTGGACTGACGTGGTATATACGTCACACTATGATTGTTCGTATCCCAGTGTTAAATTTCATAAAAATGATGCATTTCTCGGCGACAAGTGCCTTAATTATTCACTTTTGGTAATCCATTATAATGCAAAAAATTAGCGGAAGGTGTGAAATAACCCGTGGAAAAAACATCATACTGATCCAACCTTTAGTTCCAGAGTTATTCCCCAAAAACAGTGTGACACGGACCATGAAAGCAACAGTAGGTCAATCGATATGTGAAAGGGATCTAGGAGTTATGAATAGTAAGGATTTAAAACCCAGGAAACAACGCATACATGTCCGAAACAAAACCAATAGAATACTAGGATTCATATCAGGAAGCGTTAATAATATAATCGAACGGATAAGATTATTCTGTAGCTGTACTTGGCTTTAATTAGAGCACACTTGCACTACACAGTCCAGTTCTGGTGCCCATTTTACAAGATGGATATCAATTTGTTAGAGAGCGTACAGAGAAGGATGACTAAAATTATTCATAACCTTAGAAATCTTCCATATGAAGATAGAATAAAAAAGCTGAACCTTCACTCGCTTGAAAGACGGAGGGTGAGAGGTGGTATGACTGAAGTATTTAAATAGATGAAAGGAATTAACTTAGGAGACTTAAGCAAGGTATTAAAATTAAGTAACGAAGATAGAACACGCTCCAATGAACTCAAACTAGAATAATACCGCTTTAGTTGGGAATAGAGTAATGGACGAGTGGAACAAACTCCCAAGAGAAGTAATGAATGCAAAATCACTGAATGGCTTTAAAAATAGGTTGGACAGATACATGGACTCAAAGGGGGGGGGTGGGTCTAAATCAGGAGCTGCAAAAAAAACTGGGACAAATAGGGCCTTGTGCAGTTTCCTAAAGTCTTATGTTCTAAATTTTCCTCATTCCTTCATCTCTCTCTCTCTCTCTCTCTCTCTCTCTCTCTCTCTCTCTCTCTCTCCTCTCTCTCCTCTCTCTCTCTCTCTCTCTCTCTCTCTCTCTCTCTCTCATGTAATCTTCCTTCCCTCTTTCCTCACCTCCATTAACGCTTCTCTTGTTCCATTACCCGAGCTCTACACTTCTTAGCTCTCACTTTAATAATTATGGTTGAGAGAGAGAGAGAGAGAGAGAGAGAGAGAGAGAGAGAGAGAGAGAGAGAGAGAGAGAGAGAGAGAGAGAGAGAGAGAGAGAGAGAGAGAGAGAGAGAGAATCATAACGTTCCTGAGAATATGTGAGAAAGTGTGTACGAAAATTAGAAAGTGCATTGGGGGAGGAATAGTAGAAGAGTGGATAGAAGGGGGAAGGGAAGGAGAGTTTATTCTGGGGGAAGGGATAACTGTGGAGAGGAGAGGAGTGGAGGGAAAGAGAGAATTCTGAAACGAGGAATATTGGAGGGAGATAAAAAAAAAGGAGGTATTGTAAACAAAGGAATACAAAAGTCCTTCAAACAAACAGCTAAGCCAACTGGTATACGAGGGTGTGAGAAAACATAATAAAGAAGAAAGCTTGTCCCTACCCACCACTGCCTCCAGCCAAAGCCAGCCGGAAAGGAAGAGATACCGTGTAGTTTTGGAAAAATTTGCATGGAGTTTATATAGACGGTTGGTAAAACACTGTACATAAGCCTGTTCGTGACATTTATAGTTCCATTTCACCGGAGCATGTAACCGCGTTCAAAGATGGATTAGCCTGGTCTCTCCTGAATATATAAACGTATTTGAACCTTGCAAATTTATTATTCGGATACGAAAAGTGGGAGGTGATGATTGCTCACTAGGTATTTGTCAAGGTTTTTATTGAAAATCTCGACTGTGTGACAGTTTGTAAAGTCTCTGGGAAGGACCATTCCAAATATTTAATACTCTCCTAAACATGTAGCATTTATCTTTGTTTAAGTGAAAACGTTTGCCAACTATAAATAATCTTTTTTTTTTTTTTTTGTCTAATTTGTTTGATCGATGGTAAAGGAAATCTTGAGCATTGAAGTCTAAAGCCTTATAAATGTTACTGACCTCTAGTAGATCTCCTGTGTTAAGCTCAACAAGTTAATTTCTTTCAAGCATTCTTCATATGGTTTGTTACGCAATCTTGGGATCTTTTAAGTCACTCTGTGTTGGATCTTTTCTATTTTTCTCTGTAATTTTCGAAGTGTGGTGACCAATATTATACACAACATTCAAGTTGGGGCCGGACGAGTACGTTGTAAAGGGAGATAAGGACTTATTTTGATCTGACTTGAATTCAAAAAGTTTTACCATTAAGCCCTTACACTTTGTTTGCAGTTTTACTCCTTCAGTACAATGTTGAACCAGTTATAAGTCGCTGGATACGGTAACACTCGGGTCCTTTTCTCTTTTAAGGTTGGGAATTGAACAGAGAGGAGGGGATTATACAGGGGAAGAAAAGGGAGAGATTCTAGAGGGAGTAAGTTTCTCATCACAGCTGGGAGGAATCAGTAGCATGTTGACAACAAAATCTAAAGTGGGTCGTTAGTTTTTGTCGGATTGGAGTCCATGTAGTCATCCAAAACCTTGCTACAAACAGGCCTCCTCCTACTCGTATAGGTACTAATTAAGATAGTTTGACTGTTTCCCGATATACTATGGAGGAATCTGTAATCCTCTCATTATTTACACAAAAACTAACGATACCCTTAACACACTCATATGAAATGCCAGTATCATTATAAGATTAGCTTTAGCATAAGTAATTGTTGATCAGAATCCCGTATCCAATCGTGAAGTAAAATATTAAGATGTGAACACGATATAAAAAATGAAAGCCTCAAACGGGAGAGTAAGAGAGTGTGAAAGTCAAAAGGGGAGAGAGACATACATAGTACAGGAAGGAACGGGGTGAGAGGAGTGGAGGGGATGGATGAATGGAAGAGGGGAATAGAGAATGTTTGCCTGGGTGAGAGGGACGAGGAAGAGCAAGGAATTGATGAGTGAGGGAATGTAAGGGGAGTGACATAGAAAGAGTCACAGACAGACAGACAAGCAGGCAGGCAGGCAGGCTGGCTGGCTGGATAGCTGACTGACTGACTGACTGACTATAGATTCCTTCTTTGGAGCCAGATTTATGCATTAGTGTCCTGCTTTCGATTTTAATGGTGTAGGCGTTCCTCGGATCTGAGTCACTCCTTTTCAATTCTTCAACAACTGTCAATCCTTTCCTCCTATTTTATTTGTGTTTGCTGTCTCACTTCCTCGTCCTAAGGGAACTCCCAGGCCCTGGTTGGTCTTCTAATATTCTCAAATAAATTCGTCTCCCAAATATTAGATCCCTTATAAGCAAGAGAAAGAAATTAGAAAAGTGAGAAGCATGATATCAGGGAATAATAATAAAAAATAACCCTCAGGAGATTAACCATGTAATAATGAAGAGGATAATCTTGAAGAGAATGAAGCCTGACGAGAGAATGAAGCATACACACTTGTTAACCCACACACTTGCTAACCCACACACTGTCCCTCACACACACACACACTTTCCAACAAAGCTGTTATCTTGTTAATGTAACCGGATACAAACTCATTATCTGCGCCCCTAAGCAAGATTCTAGTGAAAATTACGCGTAAATATGATTATGACTTTATTACTTCTCAAAAGAGTTTCTTGGTATCTTGAACGAAATTGGACATAATTTTAGACTTTCTAGTGTTTGTTTTATTTCACAGATGTGGATATTACTCGGAGTCACAACCTTTCGTCTTCATCTTTCACATTATAGGAAAAATATGTGGAAAGAGCATGTGTAAATAATAAAATATGGAAGTATTGATTCGTGGTAATATGCAGTATACAAGATTTTCCTTTGTTTTTCATAATTTGTTCACGTCTCCGAATAGCACGTTTGAAAAGAGTACGTGGAAATAATACGCGGATATAATCTACATAGATGATTATAAAAGCATTCTTCAAAATTTCTTCTCGTCTCAGAGCAATGAATGTGAAATGTGTTCGTGTAAATAATAATACGTGGAAGTCATAATACGTGAGATTATGCATGGAAGTCATACATGAACATAATATGAAAACAAGAATATAAATAGCCGTGCTTATTATGCCTTATTCAGTTTTCAGGTTAATGTATGTGGAAATAATATGTGAAATAAATATGTGATAATAATACGTGAAAATAATACGTAAATACAGTATAAGGCTGTAAAGTCATCTTGTGATATATTTGTCATTCTAGATGTTCACTTCTCACACAGGTAAATGGC
>JAWQEG010004977.1:2500-30876 GCA_033782935.1 Petrolisthes cinctipes
ATAACCCACAATGTTACATAAACCACAATGATACATAACCCACAAAATTTTATAACCCACAAAATTTTATAACCCACAAAATTTTATAACCCATACGATTTTATAACCCACAATGTTACATAAACCACAATGTTACATAAACCACAATGATACATAACACACAAAATTTAATAACCCACAAAATTTTATAACCCACACGATTTCACAACCCACAAATTTATTACCCACAAAATCTTACAATAACCCACAAGATTTCATAACCCACAAATTTATTACCCACAAGATCTTACAACCCACAATTTCACAACCCACCACAAAATCTTACAATAACTCACAAGATTTCATAAGCCACAATTACACAACCCACAATTTTATAACCCACAATTACACAACCCACAATTTTATAACCCACAATTTCATAACCCAAAATTTCATAACCCACAAATTTATAACCCACAATTTGATAACCCACAAAATCTTACAACCCACAATTTCACAACCCACCACAAAATCTTACAATAACTCACAAGATTTCATAAGCCACAATTCCATAACCCACAATTTTATAACCCACAATTTCATAAGCCACAAAATATCATAACATACAAAATTTCATAATCCACATTGAAGGAATAATTCAGGCCACATTTGTTAACTATACATCTCCACTACTTTCGGTTTGTTTATATTCTCTTTTACCCCAATTTTGTGTGAACTCTTTTGGCAATTGACGTTTTCTTGAGTTTTATAAAGCTGTCTGGTGTCAGTCCAAAGTATAATTATAATGTAAGAGGTAAGTTTGTTTTTTTTATTAATGGGTGAATATCATAGCCTAAGAGTTAATATATAATTTTTTATCTTTAGGAATGCAGACAGAAATAGTCATTGGTGTTAGTTAGTCAGAGGAAATTGTAAATGACATTAACTGCATGATCATAGACCTGGACACGAAGGGAAGGGAAGGGAAGGGTGAGGGAAGAGAAGGGAAGGGAAGGGAAGGGAAGGGAAGGGAAGGGAAGGGTGAGGGAAGAAGACTGAAGAGGAAAGGACAGAGCGTGAAGCGGGTGAAGAACGATGACAGGACAGGGCAGGACTTGAGAGAGAGGAGACCAGGGCAGGGAAGGACTTGAGAGAGAGGTGAGCAGGGCAGGGAAGGACTTGAGAGAGAGGAGAAGGGCATGTGAGGGGCAGGGCAGGAGATGAGAAAGAGGAGACCAGGGCAGGGAAGGACATGAGAAAGAGGAGGGGCAGGGCAGGAGATGAGAGAAGGGGGGAGAGCAGTGAATGTGAGAGGAGAAGAGGGCAGTGTAGGGAAGGACAGGTTATGAGAGAGGGAAGGGAAGAGCAAGAAACTATGTGAGAGTTCCAGACAGATATAGGACAAGGAAGAAAGGAAGGAAGGAAGGAAGGAAGGAAAGCAGGAAAGAAATATAGGAGAGAAAGAAGGAAGGAAAGAATAAAAGAAGGAAGAAAGGAAGGAAGAAAGCAAGAAATGAAGAAAGGAAGGAAAAGAGGTAGAAAGTGAGGAAGGAAAGAAGAAATGAACAAAAAAATGAAGAAATTAAGGAAAGAAATAAGAAATGAAGAAATGAAGCAAAGAAATAAGGAAGGAAGAAAGTGAGTAAGGCAAGAAAGAAGGAAGAAAGGAAAGAAAACGAAAGGGAAGAAACGGAAAGAAGGAAGAAATTAAGAAAAAGAAATTAAGAAAAATAAATAAAAGAAAGAAGGAAGTGAGGAAGGAAGGAAGGAAGGAGAAGAAGAAAGAAATGAAGACAAGGAAGTAAATAAAGAAGAAATTAAGAAAAGGAAATAAAAGAAAGAAGGAAGTGAGGAAGGAAGGAAGAAGAGGGAGGAGAAGAAGAAGGAAATGAAGACAAGGAAGTAAAGAAAGAAGAAATGTAGAAAAAGAAAGAAGGAAGTGAGAAAGGAAGGAAGGAGAAGAAGAAGAAGGAAATGAAGACAAGGAAGTAAAGAAAGAAGAAATTAAGAAAAAGAAATAAAAGAATGAAGGAAGTGAGGAAGGAAGGAAATAGAAGAAGAGGGAGGAGGAATAAGGTATAGTGGAAATGATTCAGGCAGTAAGTGTAAGTTGTGGGGAAGCAGGTAACAAGCTGCAATAAATCGCTACACCTTCCCTGACCCTTGTCCTCCTGTCTCATGGAAAAGGGGAAGGAAGGCTGTAAGTGTGGTCGTTAGTGTGTGTGTGTGTGTGTGTGTGTGTGTGTGTGTGTGTGTGTGTTTGATAGTTTGTGTGTGTTTGTGTGTGTGTGTGTGTGTTTGATAGTGTGTTAGTATGTGTTGTGTGTGTGTGTGTGTGTGTGTGTGTTAGGGTGCGTGCTTGTGTGTGTGTGTGTGTGTGTGTGTTTGTGTGTGTGTGTGTGTGTGTGTGTGTGTGTGTGTGTGTGTGTGTGTGTGTGTGTGTGTTAGAGTGCATGCGTGTTTGTGTGTGTCTGATAGTGTGTATGTGTTTGTTAGTGTGTGTATGCATGCGTGTGTTAGAGTTGTGTTAGAGTGTGATAGTGTGTGTGTGTGTGTGTGTGTGTGTGTGTGTGTGTGTGTGTGTGTGTGTGTGTGTGTGTGTGTTACAGTATGATGATACAGTAAAAACAATGCTTAGTGGGATAGTATACTGTTGGTACATATGAGCATCTTGATTCCTCCAAAGTATACCAGGAAACAGGACCAGATTAACAAAAATAATGGTGGCCTGATGCTTGGAAAAGTTTGGAGGAATAAAATTTTCTCCAGATTTACCAACACTGTACTAAGAAAGTGATACAAGAAAAAGTGGTAGTAAAATTTGCACACATCGTAGGAGGAGGGAAAGAAAAAACAAGAGGAAATAGAAAACGGATGAAAAAGAAATAGTAAAACGTAAGAAATAGTAAAATCTAAGAAATAGTAAAACCTAAGAAATAGTAAAACCTAAGAAATAATAAAACCTAAGAAATAGTAAAACCTAAGAAATAGTAAAACCTAAGAAATAGTAAAACCTAGGAAATAGTAAAATCTAAGAAATAGTAAAACGTAAGAAATAGTAAAACCTAAGAAATAGGAAAACGTAAGAAATAGTAAAACGTAAGAAATAGTAAAATCTAAGAGGACAAAGCGAGTGTGAAGACATTTTGGTGAAACACGAGAGAAAAGAGAAGCAAGGAAAGAAATAGAAGAAGAAATAACGGAAGACAGACAAACAGACAGACAGACTCAGAAGAAATGTGACGTTCCTGCTTTGTTATGGTGGTGAAATGGAAGAAAAATAAGATAGATTAATGAAGAGAAAAGGAAGAGAAAATAAACAACAGAGCTTAAAGAAGAGAGAGAGAAGAAGGAAGGAAAAGTAAAGAAGAGAAAAATGAAAGACAAACTCGGTAGAAAATGTAACGTTTCAGTTTTGGGATGGTGGCGAAACGAAGGAAAAATTAATTAATGAAGAGAATTCGAGCCTTTAGGGTAGAAGTGACACATCAACCAACGAGCCAAGTGGGGAAGGAGGTGGGGAAGGAGGTGGGGAAGGAGATGGGGAAGGAGATGGTGAAGGAGATGGTGAAGGAGGTGGGGAAGGAGGTGGGGAAGGAGGTGGGGAAGGAGATGGGGAAGGAGGTGGGGAAGGAGATGGGGAAGGAGGTGGGGAAGGAGATGGGGAAGGAGGTGGGGAAGGAGATGGGGAAGGAGATGGGGAAGGAGGTGGGGAAGGAGATGGGGAAGGAAATGGTGAAGGAAATGGTGAAGCAGATGGGGAAGGAGGTGGGGAAGGAGATGGGGATAGAGATGGGGATAGAGATGGGGAAGGAGTTGAGGAAGGAAATGGGGAAAAAATTGGGAAAGAAAATGAGAAAGAAAAATAGGAATATGATGAAGAAGGAGATGAGAAAGAAAGATTGGAATAAGATGAGGAAGGAGACGAGAAAGAAATATAGGAATAAATAAGATAAGGAAAGAGATAATAGTGGTTTCATTCTTGTCACTGGTCTGAAATATTGTGGATTAATTAGGGAAGGGAACTAACACAACACAACACAGCAACTCACCAACGGAACTATAGAACAACATCCATTTTCGTACACCTGACTTTGACTATTTATTTTGATTCGTCAAGTTCGTCCGTCCTGATCTCATCCATGAATTAATTACGGGCAGATTCTTATGAGGGTATTGTAAATTTATGGGCTAGTGATTTCTCCAATACTATATACCAGAAGACAGACGACTTCAGTGAGGATCTGTTTTGTGGCATATTTATACTTTCGATGAATCAGATTCCTTCCAATTTATCAACAAGAGATTCTCCCTGTAAGTATGAGAGACACACAACAGTAGGTTTAATTAAAATTTACCGTATCAATAAAAGAATCAGATTCCTTCAAATTTATCAAGAAGAGAATCTCCCTGTAAGTATGAGAGACACAACAGTTGGTTTAATTAAAATTTACCGTATTAATAAAAGAACAGTGAACAAATGAACAGTGAACAAGACTCTGTGCTGCAGCGAACAACAAGTTATTTTTTGTTTACCTCCACTAAAACATGTACTAAAAATATTGTGGGCTAACTTAATCAAGACTCCCGGTTACAGGGGAATTTAAAGGCAGGAACACCCATTATAAGTTGTAAAGAAGGTTATATGTGTCCATCTTAGAGGCGAGGCAGGAAGGCAGCCACAATAACCCGCCGAGCCTGTGGTAAGTTTGGCTCAAAGATTGCTGCTTGATTGCCCACCACGACAGCCTTAATGGACGCGAGGAAATGTGGCCTTTTATCCTATACTTTTCTGGTATCGAGAAAAACACACTAGGGACAAAAAAATAGTTAAATAAAAAGTACTATATAGAGTAAATGTGACCACTTATATAATTATGTTATATGTCTATTTTTATCTCTATTATAATCCAAAAAAACACACTAGGGAACAAAAAAATAGTAATATAAAAAGTACAATTCTAAATGTCATCACTTATATAATGTTAGATGTCTATTTTTATCTCCATTATTACCCTGGATATTAATGCCTTTTCTGATACCGATTTTCCCTGTTTATTTTGCCTGTTTGCCTACCTATTTTTTTTTCTTCTTCTTCTTCTTCTTCTTCTTCTTCTTCTTTTTTTTTCCTTTTTTTTTTTTTTTTTTTTTTTTAGTGCCTAAGTATCCAGGGTCTATTTCATGTAAAAAAATAAGTACCATACATTTAGAGGTTGTTTCTATTGGTCAGATTTTTGGAAGGCTACTGATTGATTCCTCCAAATTATTCAAAGAAACAGCCTGGCAGCCTCAGAAAAAATCACTTGTGAATCTGTTTTGTTGAATTAGTTTGTAGCTATCAATTCTTCATCGACTTAATTCTATGATAGCTAAACAGTCCAATGGTTCTCTTGACAGTTTTGTTGTTTCGTGACGTTCTTTCTTGTCGTATTTCATTGGGGGAATAGTTATAGGATAGACCAAGGCTAAGGGTAATATCTCTTGGCCTTGGGATAGACGACCTTTGCTTCCTTCATTTTTCCTTGTCTTCATCCCATAATTATAATGCTTCCTTCAATGTTGACTACCTTTGTTTTCTTAGATTTTGAATGTTGACTGTCCCTTGCTTCCTTGATTGTTCTTTGCCCTTCCTCCCTTTAACTGCTGCCTTGAATGTTGACAGCCCTTCTTCCCTTTAAATGTTGACAGCCCTTCCTCCCTTAAAACGCTGCCTTGAATGTTGACAGCCCTTTTTCCCTTTAAATGTTGACAGCTCTTCTTCCCTTTAAATGTTGACAGCCCTTCTTCCCTTTAACTGCTGCCTTGAATGTTGACAACCCTTCTTCCCTTTAAATGTTGACAGCCCTTCCTCCCTTTAAATGTTGACAGCCCTTCTTCCCTTTAAATATTGACAGCCTTGCCTCCGTTCAGTGCTACAAAAACTGAGTGATATAGTGTTGGGGGAGGAGAGGCGTCGTATCTGTGGCGTGATGGCCGTCTTGTTGACAAAACCAATCTTTTAGTTTAGGGGAGATTCTCTTGTTGGCAAATTGGAAGGATATGGATTCCTCCTAACTATGCCAGAAAACAGACGCCCTCAATGGTACTAATAGGGAATCTGTTTCGTGGTATAATTTGGAGGACTCGCTAGACCTCCACTTTACTATCGACTTTAAGCAATTCAGTTTCTCTTCGCTAAGTAGACCATTTTCACAACCATGAAATACCTAAGAATATTGCTTTAAGAAAACGGATTATCTTGATTGAACAGCCATAACCCTCTACCGCAAGATACTTAGCAATAAAGCTTTTAATAGATGTAGTTTCTCTCATTTAAATAAACAATAATTCCTTGTGCCTCCAGATACTTTCAAATAACGCTTTAGTAATAATTGTAGTTTCTCTCTCTGATGAATAGACAATATATTATACCTTGTGCCACGTGATACAAGGGAATAAAGGCTCAGGTGCCACGATTCCACGCCGGGCAATTGTTGAGGTGGGTGTGCAATCAGACTGGTGGAGGCGAGAAGCTGCATGGTTGGTTGGTTGGTGTGTTGGCTGGTTGGTTGGTTGGTGTGTTGGCTGGTTGGTTGGTTGGTTGGTGTGTTGGTTGGTTGGTGTGTTGGTGTGTTGGTTGGTTGGTGTGTTGGTTAGTTGGTTGGTTGGTGTGTTGGTTAGTTGGTTGGTGTGTTGGTTGGCTGGTTGGTGTGTTGACTGGCTGGCTGGCTGACTGGCTGGTTGGCTGACTGGCTGGTTGGCTGGCTGGCTGGCTGGCTGGCTGACTGGCTGGTTGGTTGGTTGGTGTGTTGACTGGCTGGTTGGTTGGTTGGTTGGTTGGTTGGTTGGCTGACTGGCTGGTTGGCTGGCTGGCTGGTTGGCTGGTTGAGGTGGTCGTCAAGTGGTCGCCTTTGAGGGGGCCAATTTAGTACTATTGCACTTGTGTTGTTGTGATGAAGGAATTGTGGCGTGACGCTCAACCTCCTGGAACCTCATGGAAAAGCATCGTGTGTGTGTGTGTGTGTGTGTGTGTGTGTGTGTGTGTGTGTGTGTGTGTGTGTGTGTGTGTGTGTGTGTGTGTGTGTTCATTCATTCATCTATCTATTTATCTCTACATACTGATCCATTCATTTATTCATCCATCTTTCCATAAATATAGTACTTGAATACCGTGTGTATCCATTTATCCATAAAAAATCAAATCGCTTTTAGAAATTAATGGGGGGTGGCGAGGAAGGGGGGGGGGGGCGGCGAACCCTCTGCACGCCAGCTTCATATTTCAGCAGATGTGAACGTGCTCTGAAAGGAACCCGGCCTCTCCTCTGGGTCAGCATGGGTCTGTGTTGCTTGGAGGAATCAGGAGGACACAAAGTGGGTCTCAAACACACTTTTTTTTTAATTCTCTACTATTATAAGACCATTTTTATCTGCCTCATCTATAGAATATCAAAGTACATCTATAGAATATCAAAGTACAGTCGGCAGCATAAATTCGCGTCCATCTCATGTACTTAATATTGCTAATAGGACCAGACAGTTGCATTTTGAACAAGTTTTTATTCCAACAACATACGTAATTTACCATGTTAGGACTATATCTGTCATCTCTGCATTAAAATTGTATTACAACATCACTATACCAAATACATACGCCGGTGGAAATGAAGCGAACTTTTGCTGCCGACTGTACATCTCCAACACACTCTTCTTATTCTCTACTAAGACCATTTTTATCTGCCTCATCTATAGAATATCAAAGTACTATTGGCCACAAGAATCATTACTCACCTTCTTGGTTTCGAAGGCTTGCTTACAACACACAGAAATCGTAGGACTATGCATCTGCAATACAACACTTTTTTAGATTCGTAGCTTTGCAGTCATGCAGGGAATCGCTTGGTAGACCATTCATTGCAGTGTGTACAGAATAATGACCTCTATTTTTTCTAAGCAGCATGTGTAGGAATCCCTGTGGCCAACTGTACATCTCCAGTACACTCTTATTCTGTACTGACATCATTTTAATCTTGTACATATTATATTTCAACACAATGTTATTCTCCACTGACACAATTTTTATATGAATCTTCTACATAATATATTTCATCAAACTTTTCTTCTCCACTGACTATTTGATATGTCACTTTAGTCCTTATCTTCACTATTAATTAAGAGGGTAGTCCAGTGTTGGTAGATATGGAGTAAATTATTCCTCCAAACTATTCCAAGCAACAACAGAACACCATTATTTTTTGTTCATCTGGTCCTGTATCCTGGCATACTTTGGAGGAATCAAGGCACTCCAATGTAACAGAAGTGAATTTCCCCCCTAAACACACGTACAATAATTATCTCTCTTTTTTTTTCATACATTCCATGCACATATTAAAGCTCTTCAGAATATTATCTTAAGAAGGAAATTCGGTGTTGGTAAATCTGGAGTAAATGATTCCTCCAAACTATTCCAAGCAATAGAACACCATTATATTTGTTCATCTGGTCCTGTTTCCTGGCATACTTTGGAGGAATCAAGGCACTCCAATGTAACAAAAGCGAATTACCACCTTAAGGGGATGGTATACTTATGGTTCATTGGAGCTCCTTGATTCCTCCAAAGTATGTCAGGAAACAGTACCAGATTAACAAACAAAAAAACAAAAAAAAAGAGAAAAAACAAAATGGTTGCTTGGAAATGTTTGGAGGAATCAGCTGCTTCAAATTTATCAACACTGTGTTATTTATTCCCTTAACGATCATGCCTGTCAATATTGTACATAATAAGGTGAAAAAAAAAAATAGCATGCTCTTATAAATGAACAAAAACTTTGATGGTACTGAATCATTCTTTCCTCAACAAAAAACAATAATAGAGTGAGAACAGGAGCCTCCAGTCTGTGCTACGAAACATGTCCTTGAAAATAAATGCTGCTGTAAAATTCAGTAAAACTTTGTAAAAGTGTGAAGTAAAACCTAAACGAGATTAGGAAAAAATTTCAACTTAAAGTCTTGTATATATAGGGATAACTATACATTTTTTTACATGCATAATACTTACATATATAAATGCTTTTGTGTGTGTGTGTGTGTGTGTGTGTGTGTGTGTGTGTGTGTGTGTGTGTGTGTGTGTGTGTTTGTTTGTGTGTGTGTGTGTGTGTGTGTGTTTGTGTGTGTGTAATAATAATAATAATAATAATAATGTGTGTGTGTGTGTGTGTGTGTGTGTGTGTGTGTGTGTGTGTGTGTGTGTGTGTGTGTGTGTGTGTGTGTGTGTGTGTGTGTGTGTGTGTGTGTGTGTGTGTGTGTGTGTGTGTTGGCTGATAATAAATAACCTGAACATCGTTGCTGGCATAAATCCTACGTCCATAATCAATTTAATAATAGATTACTCAATGAAATACAACGGGTCAAGGATATGTTGTATCAGCGAGGCCTGGCTGACCTGATCTGACCTGACCTGACCTGACCTAACTTAACCTGATTTAACCTAATCTAACCTAACTTGACCTAATCTAACCTAACCTAACAAAACCTAATCTAACTTAACTTGATCTAATCTAACCTAACATAACCTAACTTGACCAATCCTAACCTTACCTTACCTGACCTGACCTGACTTAGTATTACCTAACCTAACCTAACCTGACTTGACCTCACCTGCCCTGACCTACAGTAACCTAACCTGATCGTGTTAATGTATAGACACGTCACAATCTTGTCTGCTTTATGACCTGGGTTCATAGTAATAACACCATCATTCTCGCTAGTTGTAATTATCTCCATTGATCTCAGTTATCTGGGAAGTTTAATGTTTTTTTCAGCTTTTAGGAGTTTATGTTAGAAGGTAAGATATAAATTGATAACACCGGCAAGACGAAAATTTTGAATGAGAAATAGGATAGGAATTGAGATGTTTGTTTTCTGTATAAATTTACCAAAAAGATATTCTCCCCAAAACCAATAAATATGTTCATGCGTCTAGGATGGCATGTGTGAGCTTGAGGACCCTGTGATCGTGTATAAAATTGTAGACTTCTGATTCCTCTTCTCCATGCCACGAAACAAGCTCCTTTCCTATAGGTGGTGTTTCGTGGCAATATTTGAAGGACAAATTTTTCTCCAACTTTTAGACTACATCACAGGGTCCCTTAAGGGAGTTTAATTAAGTCCTCATTTATGGACGAAATGGAGACTACTGAATCCTCCAACCTTTGCCATGAAACAATACCCTTATACTCGTACTTGTATACTGAAATGTAAGTCTGTCTCGTGTCATTGTTTGGAGGAATCAGCAGGACACCAATTAGTTATTCCACAACAGGTGACTCTCTTAATTAAAACGCCTGACAATTTAAAACGTCAAAGGAAAAATAAAAATAAAAATAAACACACACATTGCCTGAAAATTTACAGATGTCGTCGTCATATGAAAGACCTCATTGTCTAAATAAATATGTACGAAGTTGGTTGCATATTGGTGTAAATGGTTGGTTTGGTTTATCCCGATATGGGTTGATGAGGGGGGGAGGGGGTGGTGGTTATGGCGCCTCCAAGCGACGTGTGAATCGGTGACTTTATGACCGCTAACCACGAAACGCCAACTAATAGTGAGGCTAAGATGACGGAGATGAATGAGGAAATGGCACGACACCCACCAAACTATTATATATTTATACTGACCTTAGGGGAAGTACAGCACAGGGTTGGTGGTAAATCTGGAACAACTAATTTCTCCAAACTATAGGCCACGAAACAAATCCCCTATTAGTACCACCTATAAGGCATCTATTTTCTGGCATTGTTAGGACTTAGGAGGAATTCATTTGCCTCCTAATTATAGCCAACAAGATAGTCAGGAGGGCATGGCATAACTAATAAGTTGTTGGTAAATCTGGGACAACTGATTTTTCCACCAAACTATTTCAAGCAACAGTCCATCATTATTTTTGTTTAAGTTGGTCCTGTTTCCTGGCATACTTTGGAGGAATCGTGGCACTCTAACATCAAAAATATGCAGTGTACTATCCTCTTAATAAAAAAAAGTTATGGTTACTTGCAACAAGAGCCATGAGTGAATGTTTTGACAAATATTGGAGATTCAGTGTCGGATTTTAACAGGCAATATTGGCCACCTGACTTTGTTGGCCTGACTTTGAAGCTGGCAGGAAATAATACACGCATGCCACATACACATACACACACACACACACACACACACACACACACACACACACACACACACACACACACACACACACACACACACACACACACACACACACACACACACACATACACGCACGCACGCACACACACACACACACACATACACGCACGCACGCACGCACGCAAGCGCCCCTATGCACATGCACACTTAAATATAAATGCGGGTGCACTCACGCATCAATTATTCACACACACACACACACACACACACACACACACACACACACACACACACACACACACACACACACACACACACACACACACACGGGATTACGTTCAACAGTCATGTAATGTATGATAAAAAAACAATACAGTAACACAGGATTTCTCTAACTCAACTCATTATACTTCACATGTGAGGATGGACACCAATAGGGGACATTCTCTTGTTGGTGAATTGGAAGGTCTCTGATTCCTCCAAACTATGCCAGGAAACAGACGACCATAATGTTACTCTAATGAGGGAGTCTGTTTGGTGGCATAGTTTGGAGGAATCAGAGACATTCCAATTCACCAACATGAGAATCTCCTTTAAGTAAAATTCATCTTGTAAAGTTTTATCACAAATACTGTATAACCTAACACCCAAATATAACAACGAAAATATTACAACGAAAAAATACAACGAAAAATGCCATAACTGCTGCTATATATTTTTATTTACTTACTTTTCAGGCGAGTTCCGTCATTTGAATCGCTGAAAATTATTCGATTACCAAAACTTGTCCACATTCGTCAAAATAGCAGAATAAATTTAACTCCACGGCCATTAATTAAGTGAGAGAGAATATTATTACTCGTTTATTGAAGTAACAAGACTTGAGCTTAGCGTGTGTCATCGGTTCGACGAGTGAAATTCCCGGAGTTTTCTATCAATATATTAATGGACCCTGTGTTGTAGCCAGGAAATTGGTGGTAAATGAGTCCTTCAAATATTGCCACGAAACACTACCTGTATGGAAGGAGCTTGTTCCGTGGCATAGTCAGGAGGAATCAGAAGCCACCAAGCCTCAAACACGATCACAGGGTCCTTAAGGATATGAGAGTGTCAACGAATGGAGGTATTAAATAATGTCACTTCCACACGGGCCAGCTTTGCCCGTGTGACGTCAGAAATGGGGAAATCGCGAGCTGGTATGACGTCAGAAATGGAGAAGCCACGAGTTTTCTCCATTACTGACGTCTCAGCGGGCACAGACTGCAAAGTAAAGCTGGCCAGTGTGGACGTGGCATAAAAGAGTTTCGAGGCGATTTATGAAAGAATTAGTTATGCCAATAGTATTACGGGTTTCTTGAAGTTTTCATTTGGGAATTAATTTGTTAAAGAGTACAAGCATAGTTATTAATTGTCTTTGTGTTTATGTTAAACATTTCCAATGCATTTTATTTATAATCGTGTTTTTCGTCTCCCGATCTTTACTCATACCAATGTCCTTTATAAGGGACATTGACTCATACTACCCCCTCACCCCCACCACCCACACCACCACCACTCAACCAACCAACCACCACCCCCACCACCACCACACCAACCCACCACCACCACACCAACCCACCACCACTCCACCAACCCACCACCACTCCACCACCCCCACCACCAACCCACCACCACCACTCCACCACCACCAACACCACACCAACCCACCACCACTCCACCAACCATCCACCACTCCACCACCCTCACCACCAACCCACCACCCACCACTCCACCAACCCACCTACGCACCACCACTACACCACCACCACTCCACCAACCCACCACCACTACCACACCTTAGCAACTCACTACCACCACTCCCCTACACCACCCCCATCCACCACCACCTCACCCACCACCCCCTCACCCATTCCCTCAATCATCATCCTACCTTCACATTTAATCCCCCCTCCCCCCACACCCCCATACCCTCCCTCCACTAAAACCAGAATACAGCAACGCACAATAATGTAATCAGTATTCCAAAAATTCCTGATGTGTCCGTTTGATCAGTAAGGTTCGTTTGTTTTGTTTTGGCAGCTCGTAATTAATTTAGTGTGTAATTTTTGTGTTTCCAATGTGCATGGTTTTTCTTGTTATGATGTATTGTGAAGGGTTGAGGTTATGGGGAGGTGTAATAAGGCTTCATTCAACAGTAATGAGTTGACACCAATGAGGGTATATATAGGCTATGCATGGATATAGTAACTTGGATTATATTATTATTTGATAGACAGACAGACAGACAGACAGACAGACAGACAGACAGACAGAGAGACAGACAGACAGAGAGAGACAGAGAGAACGTGGAATATGAACCAACAGATTTAAAGCTTCTGTCACAGTCTGTCCTTCCATAATTGCTGTCACCATCTCCCTTAACCCCCCTGTCCACCCCCCCCTACCCCCCCCCGCCGGCCACCCCCCTGTCAATCCCCCTCCCCCTGCCACCCCCTGTCAATCCCCCTCCTGTCTATCCCCTGCAAATAGAACAGATTATTAATTAAGGGGAAAGTAGTGTCTGGGGTAAATTTTTTGGAGCAATTGATTCCTCCAAACTATTCCAAGCAACAAACCACCATTATTTTTGTTAATCTGGTCCAGTTTCTTGGCATACTTTGGAGGAACCAAGGCACTCTAATGTACCAAAAGAAATCGTCCCTCAACCTCCATTCTCAGGGCTAAACTTCCTTCGTTTGACTTACTGACTAACTGACTGAATGGCTGACTGACTAACTGACTGACTGACTGACTGACTAACTGACTGAATGACTGACTAACTGACTGAATGGCTGACTGACTGACTGACTGACTGACTGACTGACTGACTGACTGCTGGTTTACTTTTCTTCTCTGACTGACTAACTACTGTTCTGCTCTGACTGACTGACTGACTGACTGACTGACTACTGTTCTGCTTTGACTGACTAACTACTGTTCTGCTCTGACTGACTGACTGACTGACTGACAACTGTTCTATTCTGCCTGGTTCCTTGTCCTCACCATCTCCTTGACAGTCTCCCCTCCTCCACTCTTTCTTGTTTGTTCTGGAGAAACTAATTTTGTCACATGAGCAGGGTAGTAGTAAGAGTGAGGCTTGGGACCCTCTTCAACCAGTGATGCATTAGAGGAGGGAGAGGAGTTGGCAGAGGTTGTGAAGGGAAGAAAAGGAAATGA
Source organism: Petrolisthes cinctipes (assembly GCA_033782935.1). NCBI lineage: Eukaryota > Metazoa > Arthropoda > Malacostraca > Decapoda > Porcellanidae > Petrolisthes > Petrolisthes cinctipes. Next base: position 16,839 of record JAWQEG010004977.1, read on the forward strand.
AGGAAAGGGAGGAAGTAGAGTTGGAAGGGGTTGTGAAGGAAGAAAAGGAAGGAAGGAAATTGAGTAGTGTTGGTAGGGTTTGTATTGGAAGGAAGGAAATGGAGTAGAGTTGGTTTGTGATGGAAGGAAGGGAAGGAAGGAAAGAGAGTAGTGTTGGTAGGGGTTGTGAAGGAAGGAAAGGAAGGAAGGAAATGGAGTAGTGTTGGTAGGGTTTGTGAAAGAAGGGTGGGAAGGAGAGGAAGGAAGGAAAGGGAGTAGAGTTGATAGGAGTTGTGTTGGAAGGAAAGGAAGGAAGGAAGGAGAGGGAGTAGAGTTGGTAGGGGTTGCGAAGGAAGGAAGGGAAGGAAAGGGAGGAAGGAAATGGTGTAGAGTTGGTAGTGGTTGTGAAAGAAGGGTGGGAGGAAGGATGGGAGGAAGAATGGGAAGGTATAGGAATAGGGAAGAATTGTAAAGGAAGGGAGAAAGGAAGGGAAGATGAGAGAATGACAGGAAGAGAGAGTGAATGAATGAATGAAAGGGAAGTGGGAAGGGAAAAGAATTAAGGGAATTACTCTCACACTTAAATACTTACATGCATAGCCTATATTCTAACCAATTTTCATACTTACCTACATTCATGTTTTCATACAAATTATTTTCATACTTCCTCACCTAAACAGCGTGGTGGTATATGAGATTTGGTGGCTTCTGATTCCTCCTGACTATGCCACGAAACAAGCTCCTTCGATACAGATGGTGTTTCGTGGCAATGTTTGAAGGACTCATGGACCTCCGATTTGCTGACTACATTACGGGGTCCCTTAAATGAGTTGGAGGTAAGTACGTAAGATCGACAGACAGACAGAACAGAGAGAGACAGAGAGTAAGAAAGACAGACAGACAGACAGACAGGAAGACAGAACAGAGAGAAAGAAAGAGACAAAAAATGGACAAACAGACAGAACAGAGAGAGAAAGAGAGAGACAGATTGAACGGACAGTTGAATAAAGAAAGATAGAGAGGGGGAACTGAAATGTAAACAAGCCTACGAAAAGGGAAAGGGACGAAGTAATGAGAGGCAAATAAAAGGAATAAAGAACGTCAGAATTAGGAGTAGAAGACTGACAGTACACGAAGAGATGGAAACAGATAAAGTGTGAGAAATATATTGTAAAGGAGAGAGACTAAGGATAGAATAATGAAAGGAAGAGACAGATGAAGACAAACGAGAGAAATGGAGAGTGAGGACATAAGAAGAGGAAAAACAATAAATAAAAAAAAAAGGAGACAGACAGACAGAGAAATAAACAGATGAAAAGGTGAAACACGAGTCAAAATAATGAATAAAGAAAAGAAAGGAGACAGACACACACATAGACAGACACACAGACAGAGGGAACACACGAGAGTCAAAAGATGAATTAGGAAAAGGACACACACACACACACACACACACACACACACACACACACACACACAAACAAACAGACGCACACATACACACACACACACACAGACACAGACACAGACACAGACACACACACACACACACACACACACACACACACACACACACACACACACACACACAGAGGGAATGGGGTCACCGAGATAGATGTGTGTTTAAGTACATTACCAGGAAGGGGAGGCTAACTTACACCAACTTACATCAAGCAATATGAGGGGCATCCACAGAGTTTTGATCCCGTTGCTGGGGAGAAGAAATAAAGGAATACCATACTTTTGGAACATATATTAGAGTCTGTAGTGTCTTGATATCAGCCTGCGAAGTATGCCAGGAAACAGGACCAGATTAACAAAAATATATAACGCTGTACTGTTGTCTGAGAGAGTATGGAGGTATCAGTTGCTCCCGATTTACCAACATTGTAACTATACCCTCCTAAATTCACCCAAACTCCTACACTTTAATAGTACTGGACTCGCAAACAGATTTAGATAAGAAATAAATACCAGCCTCCCCCCTCCTCCTCCTCTCTCCCCCTTTCTCTCTTCACAAGTTTATAAGCTTCTCTCCTTTCTCTCTCTCTCTCCTGACTTTCTTTATACCTCGTGCTTTCTCTCCCTTTCTCTTTTTACAAGCCTCTCCTCATTCTCCCTATCCTGACTCTCTCTCTCTCACTCTCTCTCTCTGTCTCTGTCTGTCTCTCATCTCTTTCCTTTGTTTACAAGGAGCTACTTTAACTTGAATACTCCCACACAGACTACACAAATCTTACAGTGGAACTAAAATAAGAGATGGTGACCGTAATGTGAATATTCTCTCTCTCTCTCTCTCTCTCTCTCTCTCTCTCTCTCTCTCTATATATATATATATATATATATATATATATATATATATATATATATATATATATATATATATATCTCTCTCTCTCTCTCTCTCTCTCTCTCTCTCTCTCTCTCTCTCTCTCTCTCTCTCTCTCTCTCTCTCTCTCTCTCTCTCTCTCTCTCTCTCTCTTGCATGTACAACGGGATTATGGCAAAGTTATAATGAAATGCAGTCGTTGGAGGCTTGTGACCTAACCAGTGTATGCATGCAGGTCACACTAGTTAGGTCAGTTTAGTGTAGTGTGTTTACCAGAGTGAATGAAAATCACATGAGCGTGTAAGACGACGTGGAAATGTACTTAATATAAACATGGGCTTGCAAAATGAGGTTAAATTGTGCTTAAAGTAACTAAGTAATGTAAAATAATGTACTTAATATAAAAAACGAAGCATGTAGAATGAGGTTTAAATTGTGGTTAAAGGAACTAAGTAGTGTTTAAATAATGTACTTAATATAAACATGGGCTTGCAGAACGAGGCTAAATTGTGCTTAAAGTAACTAAGTAGTGTAAATGTACTTAATATAAAAAACGAGGCTAGTAGGATGACGCTAAATTGTGCTTAAAGTAACTAAGTAATGTAAAATAATGTTTACTTAATATAAACATGGGCTTGCAGGATGAGGCTAAATTGTGCTTAAAGGAACTAAGTAGTGTAAAATAATGTACTTAATATTATCAATGAGGCTTGCAGGTTGACACTACATAATGCTTAATTAAAGTAACTAAGTAATGTAAAATGTACTTAATATAAAAAACGAGGCTGGTAGGATGATGCTAAATTGTGCTTAAAGTAACTAAGTATTGTGAATGTACTTACTTATTTCCCTCAAACTATGCCACGAAAACATATTATTTACTTGAGTATAGGAGTAAGGTATTATTTGTTTTGTTGTATGGATAAGGTTTGGAGAATAGCTATGTAGCCCTCCAATTTGACCACAAGACTCTATAATATAATATCCCCTTCAAAACTTAATAATCTGGAGAATCGTATCTTCACGTGTCTGAATGCTGGGAAATAAAGACTTATAACTTATACACGAGGAGGCTTACATCTGCCTGATTGAGTTTATTATTATGTCGCTGATATGAATAAACCATTGACGAGTGGAATATCTTAATCTAATATGCTTACCCAATTGGAACTCTCGTCACTGTGGCATGTAATATGGCAACTAATTAACATATTAGCATAATAAGATTGACCAACCAAAAATTCCACATGATTATAAACTAGAGGAAGGGAATATAATTATTGAATCTATGAATTAAAACAAAATGTAAAAAATATGTTTCTTGGAGGTGCTTGGATGAATCACATTCTCCAAATTATATACTCCAAGAAACAAACTGAAATATATTAATAAACTATAATAAAAATATATAACTATGTTTCTTGGAATAATTTGGATGAATCACATATCCAAATTATATACACCAAGAAACAAACCGAAATATAAGTTAATAAAAGGGAAAAAATAATCTTTGAATAGTTTGGATGAATTATAAACTCCAAATTATAAACATCAAGAAACAAACCGAAATAAGTTAATAAAATATACCACACAAAAAAAAATCTAGAAATAGTTTGGATGAATTATAAACTCCAAATTATAAACACCAAGACTATAGCGTGAGGTCTACCGCAGCATTGAACTATAATATAATATTGTATGTGTATACATATTTATTTAAACCTTATATTATCATTTATATATCTATATACTATTTATAATTATATATTAAAGACAGAGAGGTAAAAGTAAACACGCTATCAAATGCAATACATACATTTATTTTAGTGATAACCACTTCGTATATCTTCTAGGAATGACACGAATAGATCATTGGAATTTTTTCTCATGATCTTCCAGCAAAAATGATCAAGATGTGATATTAGTTCTAAGATTTCACTCAGGCTCAGGTTGCAGTGCAATTTTATTTTTCATGTCTGTATAATGGAAAATTTAATTTCCTTTACGAACAGACCGTGTAGTTTGACATCCCTTTTGCTTTTGAGGACAACGTAGTACAGGCACGGTAGACCTCCACGCTGCACCTGGGTAGACCAAAACCGAAATAAGTTAATAAAAGGAAAGAAAAAAAATCTGGAAATAGTTTGCATGAATTATAAACTCCAAATTATAAACATCAAGAAACAAACCGAAATAAGTTAATAAAATGTAACACACACACACACAAAAAAATCTTGAAATAGTTTGAATGAATCACTCGCTCGAAATTATACCCCCAAGTTAATCTGTGACCTCTTTAGCCAACTTATTGAGGATTCCCAACCCACTCACATTCAAAACACGTGTTGGGTTCTAATGAGGAGGGAATTCCGGATCAAACAAGTTGAATAGGGTCAGTCAGGTGAGGTCAGGTCAGGGCAGGTGAGGTCCGGTGGCGTAAAGGGAGTGGTAGTCGTGAAAGCAGTCCAGTCCCCCTCTGTTCATTAGCCTCACTGACTGATTTGACTGACTGACTGACTTTACTGACTGGCTGACTGACTTGATTGACTGGCTTTATTGACTGACTGACTGGCTTTACTGACTGACTGACTGGCTTTACTGACTGACTGACTGACTGATTGATTGGCTTTACCTGACTGATTGGCTTTACTGACTGACTTGACTGACTTAAGTAAATAAATAAATATATAGACAAAAAAAGAGATCGGCAAAGAGTGGAAGTTAGAGCAAGACAAACACACACATAAACACACCGATCCAGAGAAACATACAGACAAACACACCGACCCAGAGAAACATACAGACAAACACCCACACCGACCCAGAGAAACACATACAAACACCACACACAAACACACACAGAGACAGACCCAGAGAAACACATCGACCCAGAGAAACACACAGACAGACAAACAGAGACAGATAAACACACACACACACACACACACAGACAAACACACCGACCGAGAGAAACACACACACACACACACACACAGACAGACGGACCCAACCAAAGACTGACAGGGGAATGAGACGATGAGCTGATCTGCATATCAATTTTCCTCGGGACTGGGGAGTTTGATAAGCACCCATCCACCCACCCTCCACCCTCCCATGTCCTTTGAGGCAACAAATCGCTGGAAACCAATTCGAGTGTTTTTTTGGAGATGCTGATATCCTACCCTAGCTTAGCCTAATCTAACATAGCCTTAAGAAATCTAACCTAACCTAACCTAACCTAATAACATAGCCTTAATTAAGAAATCTAACCTAACCTAAGGAAATGTAACCTAGCCTAACCTAACATAACCTAAAGAAATCTAACCTAACCTAACCTAACATAGCCTAAGGAAATCTAACCTAACCTAAAGAAATCTAACCTAGCCTAACCTAACCTAATGAAATTTAACTTAGCCTAACCTAACATAGCCTAAAGAAATCTAACCCAACGTAACGAAATCTAACCTAACCTAAAGAAATCCAACCTAGCCAAACCTAACCTAAAATAACCTAACATAACCTAACCTAAAGAAATCTAACCTAGCTAAATCTAACCTAAAATAACCTAACCTAACCTAACCTAAAGAAATCTAACCTAAAATAACCTAACATAACATAACGAAATCTAACCTAGCCAAATCTAACCTAAAATAACCTAACATAACCTAACCTAAAATAACCTAACATACCTAACCTAAAATAGCCTAAAGAAATCTAACATAACGTAACCTAACCTAACCAAACCTAAAGAAATCTAACCTAACCTAACCTAAAGAAATCTAACCTAAAATAACCTAACCTAACCTAACCTAACCTAACCTAAAGAAATCTAACCTAGCCAAATCTAACCTAGCCAAATCTAACCTAACTTAACCTAACCTAACCTAACCTAACCTAACCTAAAGAAATCTAACCTAGCCTAATCTAACCTAGCAGAACTGGTGATAAAATGAGGGAGAAGAGTGAGTGGTAAGCTTTGATTCCTCCAAAGTATATCAGAAAACAAAACAAGATTAACAAAAATAATAGTTACCTGTTGCTTGAAATAATTTGGAGGAATCAGTGGCTCCAGATTTGCCAACACTGTAGAAAAAACTAAAATGTAAAAGAATGAGTCAGTGAATGAGTGAGTAAGCGAGTGAGTGAGTGAGTGAGTGAGTGGGTGAGTGAGTGAGTGAGTGGGTGAGTGAGTGAGTGAGTGGGTGAGTGAGTGAGTGAGTGGGTGAGTGGGTGGGTGAGTGAGTGAGTGGGTGAGTGGGTGAGTGAGTGAGTGAGTGAGTGAGTGAGTGAGTGAGTGAGTGAATGAGTGAGTGAGTGAGTGAGTGAGTGAGTGAGTGAGTAAGCGAGTGGGTGAGTGAGTGAGTGGGTGAGTATTGTTGATATTTTAAGCATCTGTGGTCTATGTATATCCCGTCCCACCTGGAGTCTGTGATCTCTCATACCCCAGGGGAGAATGAATAGGAGGAGGAAGAGAAGAAGGAGAAGGAGGAAGATGAGTAGGAGAAGGGGGATGAAGAGGAGAAAAAGAAGGAAGAGGAGGAGGAGGAGAAGAAGGAGGAGGAGGTAATTATATGAGCTATTAATTCTTCTACCTTTCTGCCATCTGTTTTGGTGAGTCATATGTGTGTGTGTTTTTTTTTTCATGTGTATATTCCCTTTCTTTTCGGATATATATAGTTTTTTTTTTTTTTATTGATGGTGATTGTGTAGGCATCATCTCCAAAACGTCTCTAACAATGATGAATTTTACTGAGGTTTTCCTGTATAATATATCATGGGTATTAGTGGGAATTATCTGTTACTCGCACGCACGCACATACACAGAAGCACACACACACACACACAGATAACCACACGCAAACGCACACATAAACACATAACCACTCGCAAACGTACACATAAATACACACATACACACATAACCACTCGCAAACGCACACATAAATACACACATACACACATAAATACACACATACACACATAAATACACACATACACACACATAACCACACGCAAACGCACACATAAATATACACATACACACATAACCACTCGTAAACGTACACATAAATACACACATATACACATAAATACACACATACACACATAAATACACACATACACTCATAAATACACACATACACACACATAACCACTAGCAAACGTACACATAAATACACACATACACACATAACCACTAGCAAACGCACACATAAATACACACATACACACATAACCACTAGCAAACGCACACACACACACACACACACACACACACACACACACACACACACACACACAGGTAATGAGATAGAAGGCCAAGGTAGGACACAAGGGTCTAGACTTCTCTCCCTGGTCACCTGCACACCTTGATTACTTTCCAGCCTCACCCAGGGGACCAACACACCTGGACTATGGGAGTGCTGGTCAGAGTCGGTATCCTTCCTTATAGATGTGTTTACTCTCCCTACCATTTTTTGTAACACGTGTGAGGAAAGCAGTATTTTGATTGCCTCTATGCGATCTTGCGTGTTTTTAAATTCATGTGCGGATCTTGTATACATAGAAAATTTAATGGATATAAGTGTAACGCATTTCATATGTAGAAAAATTGTCTCTTGTATATATATTATCTTTCATATAAAACTCTGAGAGGTTTTTTATATACATATACCTTATTTATGTCAGTGTAATGATCGGTATGTTGGTATGGGCATGTATATAATTATGTCCTCTGGGTAAACACTCCCTGCGAATCTCACCTCACTCTGTCTCAATACACTACCATTAACTTAATCCGGCCACAGGACAATTTCATGTGATTATCGGCTTACCTAGACGATGTGAAGGAGGTGCAGAGAAGGTCGTGGTTGCTATAAAAGCAGCCTGGTTGAGTGATATCCTCACTGCTTCCACAAACCGTGGTCCTGCCATCTTGTCACTCCACTCGACTTGACCACCACAGCCATGAACATCCTGGCAGCTCTCTCCTTCATGCTGATCCTCTCCTTTGGATTTTGCCGACCCGTCAGTGCCGTCAGTAACACCACCACACCCGCCACCTCAACCAACACCACCACCCCGATCACCGCCACCATCGCCAACAACCACAACAACAACACCACCACCACTGCCACCAAAATCTTCGGGCCTTTGCTGGGCGGCTACTTCTCTTTTCTATCAAACCTGAGTAGGAACAGCAGCAATAAGACTGAGGCTTCTAAGACATGGGAAGAAATGAAAGAAGATTTTAAAATAGCCAGCAAGATGGACCAACTCCTTCAAGAGACTGCATTGGTTCTACTGAGTCGGTCACCAGCAATCCGGTTTTACATGCAGTGGGCCCAGAGGAACCAAAGTGCCCTGGTCCTCCTGCCCAAGTTGGTGAAAGAAGCTCTAAGATACTCTATCGCTGGTAGCATGGTCAACGAGGTGGTGACAGAGATGAAGAACCGACCTTCTGCTGCCAAACTCTGGCTTGAATTACACGACGGAGAACCCTACAAACTTCAGCCCGAGAATGACGAACCCATCTCTTCCACCCACCGAGCAGCCTCACGGACACGTAGGACACTGGGTACTACTGCTTCTCCTATCATCCCTTCTGGCTTCGGTTCCACCATGGGCAGGTTCACCTCCAAACTCCTGCAGTATAAAGTGAGGGCTATCGAGGCAGTCAGTGGATTTGTAGTCAAGATGCTTGGGAGGGGCATCTCTGCTTTAAGTTAATGGAAACATGCACATTTAGAGGCATCAACAATTTATAAGTTAAGGAAATATATTACTGTATGTGCACTTACAGCTTCATTAAATAAATTATGTATAATTTATTGTTGCTTTTTATCTCCATTCAGTATTTTCTCGTGCATAACATCTTCAGAAGATCTTTCTCTTGCTACCACAAATTTTTTGTATGTATATACCGTTCGTAGCTTGGCAAATTATATGAGTATTTATGTGGCAACAATGTTCTAATAGGAAGCATTATCAGAACAACATGAACATATTTTCTTATTGGTTATTATGAAACTTGCACCAGATAACACACGCCCTTGAATATGATGGAGACCTGAATGAACAATCTTGGGTACAATAGAAGACGTGCCAATTGTTTCACAGTATCAAACTCACAAGGTGAAGAAGAAGATTTATAAATTATTACATATGGGTTGCATTGATCCAAATTTCTGCATAAACAATTGTGTCTTAGCAACAATTTACTATCACGAATTGTACTATGTTTATATTTTGTAATATTATGTAATATGTTTATATTATAAATGGGAAAGTGAGTACTTAGAAACTTTTATTATAACTCCTTACAGCTCGTCACTAAGAGAAATTAGTAAAATTCCTTAGACAATCGAACACAATTATTTCTTAGCTTTGTATATTATTTAAGTGTTGTGTTAAGGGCTTTGTACTCCTGACTGTCTCACAAACAGATCTCCATATACTTGACCACAAGAAATCGTTTATAAGGGATCATGGCTTATAGAAAATGTGTGAGTGAATATTACTGGCATTATATATATTTATGCTCACTAGATATTTCCTGTAGTTTAATTATATTCGCGTCGATATGGATTTACACAGCAGTCATCGTTTTCGTGTTTAAGAGATTCCTAAGTGACAATTGTTCATGTACAGTACGTCCTTCTCTTCATATGTACTCATAGAATAGAAGTTAAATACTGGTAAGTGTCGTGAAATGCGTGTAATGTGCTTAAGGAAGCCTATGTTTATTATTGGAACAGAAATAACAACTACACACACACACACACACACAGTCTTGACCCATCCCCCAGAAAAGCCACAATTCAGTTGGGTAAATAGGTTTCTGTCCTTGAACCAAAGGATGAGGGAGAGGGCAAGATCTCACAGATAGACATGAACAGGTAGGTTTGGGGAGGATCGGAACACAATTAGAGTGGGTATAAGTAGCATGGTCTGTTGGTGTCCTCATTCACTCTCCTCCAGAACCTCCTGCCACCATGAATTTCTTGACGACGCTCTCACTCCTGTTGCTGGTGTGTGCTGTACTCTGCCACCATGGCCAACCTCACGACAACATCTCTGCATATGAGGAAGGCAACAACACAACCTCTGCATTGGAAGGGGACAACACAACCTCTGCATTGGAAGGGGACAACACAACCTCTACATTGGAAGGCAACAACACAACCTCTGTATTGGAAGGCAACAACACAACCTCTGCATTGGAAGGGGACAACACAACCTCTGCATTGGAAGGGGACAACACAACCTCTGCATTGGAAGGGGACAACACAACCTCTGCATTGGAAAGGGACACCAGAAGTTCTGCACTGGAAGGAGACAACACAACCTTATCTCAAGAAAGCAACAACACAGCTTCTGCTTTCGAAGAGAACAACGCCACTTTGTCTCCACTAGATGAGGCCTACACAACCACCATACCTCTGTTGGAAAAGGCCCGAAAATTCTCCACAGAGCAGGAACTAAATGGCAAGTCAAGTTCTAAGATGGTTTATGAAGGTTGTCGCACGCTCATTTGGTTTATCAATCAAATTACTCTTCTGCTTATGAATACACCCAGCGTGACCAACTTGACCAGCCACATCGAAACACTACAATTTTCCAAGTACACAGTCGACCAGTTGAACACTATCGTGTCTGAGGAACTACAAGGTAACTTCACCGTACACCACCTCGTCAAACAAGCACTGAGTGAGATGAAGAGGCAACCCGAGGCAGGAGAACTCTGTCTTGAAATATACGCTGATGAAGTGGAGGGCCTACAGGAGGTGGAAACCAACAGGCAATCCAGGACTTTCTCTGACAAATTTTTTAAAGATATTGCTGTTGCATTAAGAGTTACGCTCCATGTCATTAAGAAGATTGTAAAAAGTGTGTTAGGCTAGCCTCTGGAAAATAATGTACTTTCTGGAATAAACGCCAAATGATATTTCACTCTATTTATACCTAACATACATATGATTTATATAAAATTTGGAGAAAGTTGTATGGGCAGAAGAACATTATTATTGATTGCAGAGACTGACACCATCCATGGATTAGATAATGTTATGACATAGATAAAGGAGTGAAAATAGTGTGGTCGGTGATGTGATAGATGAACTGCTTCAGAGAGAGGAAATGTTTCTCTACCAACATATATAGTATAACAGTAGAATGGGATGATGTGATAAGGTCACTTTTGTTCCTTCATATGGGGGGCGAGGAGAGGCGGACCTGTGTGAAGGGAAGGCCAGATTAGTCACCAAGTCTATTTTATTTCATGTCCAACTGATCTAGTTTTGATTCGGAGTTTTTGGATGAAATGGAATCAGATTGGGAGCTACTGAATCCTCCAAAAAAGGAAAAAAAAAATCCTCTTCATATTCTGAGGTAAGAATGTTTTTTTTTTTTTTTTTTTTTTTTTTTTTACATAAATTTTAACAATCAGAATTTCTCCAATTTGCCAACAAAAGATTCTACCCTAAATTAAAAGATCCGAAGCAAAATTTGGATAGTGATGGAAAGGTAATGAAAGTTCCAGTGACACTAATAAGGCTAAGAAAGAGGGAATAATGGATTGCTACTTCCCCAATCTGTTATTCACTTGAGGGGGAAGTTTTGTGTTGGTAAATCTGGAGCAACTGAATCCTCCAAACTATTCCAAGCAACAGAAGACCATTATTTTTGCTCTTCTGGTTCTGTTTCCTAGCATACTTTGGAGGAACCAAGGCACTCCAATGTACAAAAAAAAAAAAAAAAAAAAACATTAAGTTTATGCAAATTTTCCTGTAGATGAAGCTGGCAACACTGAAGTCCAATGGTATAAATAGACAATGTGTCCTGGTAGTCGTCATTAAGCCCCAGCGAGTCCTGACCCCCAGTTCTTCCACAATGAGGCTACTGACAGCATTCTCTTCCCTCTTGTTGGTTGCTCTGTGTCTACCTTACCAATCTGACAGCATATCTATACACGAGGATGAAATTACCATGACCTCTGCATTAGAAGGGGATCTATATGTCACCACCACCACACAATCTTCACTGGTAGAAAGTAAAGCAACCATTGTATCTACGTTGGAAGAGGACACCACCACTATTCAGTCTTTACCAGTAGAAGACATCACCACAACTTCTGCATTAATAGAAGGGGATACCACCACAACTATTCATTCTTTACTGGAGGAAGACGTCACCACGACCTCTACGTTAGAAGGAGATATCACCAACACCACCACCACTCAATCTTCACTGTCAGAGAGTAACGCCACCACTACTGATGTATTTATACTTGAAGAGGCTTACAACTCCACCCCACAACAGGACGAAACAAACAACTCCTCCGCCACTACAAAGACGAACCATCAAGTCTGTCAGGTTCTCACTCGACTCATCAATGACGCCACAGTATTGATGCTGAGTTCCCGTACCTTGGTTCGTTTCATTCACCTGATGGGAATACAACCCTTCTCCAACTACACCATCGAGCAGGTAGCGTCTATCGTGTCTGAGGTGGTCCAGCGTAACTCCACCGTGCACAACCTTATCGAGATGGCCGAGAGTGAGATGGAGAAGTACCCTGGAGCGGCACAACTCTGTCTTCAAACTTCAAACGTTGACGAGAACTTGGGAGAAGTGAAAGTCGTTTCCCGTGTCTCTAGGTCTCTGTCTGTCCAAAATCTAAATCTTGTGCCTGTCTTGCAATATTTACGGGATAAAATTGTATGGTTCAACGTTAAGCTTGCTTCCATTGCTGCTGGTGTTAGAACTTGGGTGAAGTTTAATGTCTAAATAAACGTGAGAAAATTTTACACTATGTATATTCCTCGTTAATATGAATAGTATGTAATTCTAAGGTTGTGTAAATGTGAGACAAATGGATAAATTATTACAAAGATGGATTACAGGGACTGATAACATAATTAGTAAGGGAATGATAATAAAGGTGGGACAGAATGAATGACTGGAAACAATGGAAAAGTGGCTGTGACAGGAACATAAAAGATTTGCAAAGATCTGTATCCAAGGTCAATGATTAGCCTACACCTCACAACGAATTTATCACAATGGAATACGAGAAACGAAAAAACGATGAGGAAAACCAAACGAGAAATGAGAAAAAAAAACGAGAAACAAAAAAAGAAAACAAAACTAGTAACGAAAAAAAGATAAATTGAAACAAAAAACTAAAATCGAGATCCATATCCATAATTATCAGAGAGAGAGAGAGAGAGAGAGAGAGAGAGAGAGAGAGAGAGAGAGAGAGAGAGAGAGAGAGAGAGAGAGAGAGAGAGAGAGAGCAGAGACAGAGACAGAGACAGAGACAGAGACAGAGACAGAGACAGAGACAGAGACAGAGACAGAGACAGAGACAGAGACAGAGACAGAGACAGAGACAGAGACAGAGACAGAGACAGAGACAGAGACAGAGACAGAGACAGAGACAGAGACAGAGACAGAGACAGAGACAGAGACAGAGACAGAGACAGAGACAGAGACAGAGACAGAGAGACAGAGAGACAGAGAGACAGAGAGACAGAGACAGAGAATCACCAACGAGTGGGCCAAATTGGAAGTGGTCTTTGTACTGCAGTGAATTAGTTTTGGACGATAATCATAGCAAGTTATAATCCTCTCATTTGGCCAGAATTAAGCTGAGTGAAGGGTATGATCCGGTAATTTTGTTGGGGAGCTGAGACGTGATTACGGTATGCATTACGCTAATATGATCCA